>ML779661.1:20933-81649 GCA_009831015.1 Picea engelmannii
TACAACCATCTATTGCAGCATTAAAAGCACATAAAAGCAATTGTAAAGTTAATTTATACACTACTTGATTTGCTTCCGACAAATGCTAGTACTTTGCTATTGTTGAGTAATTATTCTTGGTCATTGTGAAGCCATCTCAAGGCTTTTATTGTGAAGCAATCATCTCATAAACATTGCTGCTATAAATTTTTGTTTGCTTCACCATATATCAACTATTTCTTTTATTGATAAAGTCCATGGTTTTATGAAGTACTAACAACAAGTTGTACTTGTGAAAGATATCTTTTCTTGTTGCTTTGTTCTAGGCAGGTACATCTTAATACTTCACTACTTCATTGGTTAAAACCCTGGGAATTTCTGATCAGTGTGACTTGTGAGAGGGGATATTTTCATAGACACTTTAACCTTTGCCTTCTCAAACCCCCAGGTCATCGGGGACGTCTCCCCTAGGTCATCAACCCTAAATAGAAAGAGGTATCATGTTGAGGTGACAATGATATGATAACCTCCCGTTACGCCAATTTGCCTTCCCTCAACCTTTTCCTTTGGAATAAGTACAAATTGTGCGATAACAAGCACTTTTGAAGGTCAATGCTAATTAGGTTGTTATGTAACGAAGAAGAGCCATCACAATGACTTTATATTGAGTCAACTCTACCTCCTTATCAAAATGAAAATCACAATGATTTTATATTGATTCAACTCTTCCTCCTTATCAAAATGAACTATGATTCAAATTGTTTCTTAGTGGTTTATTGTTCTTTATTTTTGACAACCAACATCAATACTAAGACTTAACATTAATACTATTTAATTGAGCTTATTTTCTTAAATAACTCTTATAAATTGTTTTTTTGTTAGTTTGGAGGTCAAATAGTTTCTTATGCAAAGAATGAAAACAATGTATGCTACTTTTTTAGATGTCATTGGTGTGTTGGAGATAATGTTTCCATGAATGCACTATGTCTACTTTAGTGTTGGTTTAGATACGATTTGAGTTTGTTACAGATAGTTGAAATATTATCTCAACTATATGGATTGTGTAGTTAAGATAACTTATCTATCATAGGCTATTCGTGATGTATTTATATTGAGTAAATAATATAATACTATAAGTTTTTGGTATGCAATTGGTTTGCTTTCTTGGTATCAGAACTAGGAGCTCTGGGCTTAACTCCCTTACGGGAGGGCCCAGGAATATGCGAGTGGAATAGATTGATGTGTGAGTTTATGAGTGTTTGTTTGAGCGTGAATATTTATGTGTAAATGTGTGAGAGTTTTATTTGAGCTATGTAGTCATCACAGAAGGATCCCACGAATAAGTCACAACTAATTGTTAGAACCTGCATGAAAGAGAATATATGTGTAGATAAGAGAGCTACTCTCATTCCCTGCAAGTTTGAATCCGGAGTTTGATTCTCAGCTTGCCCGCTTGCAGAATTTGTGTTGGATGGATGTGAAGATGATCAATTCATTAAGAGACATGACATCAAATTTGACAGCCTTATGCGATCTATCTCATGGATGAATCGATGCATAGAGGTATCACACAATTTTATGCCTTTGTGGAGGAGTTGCAAAAGATCACATGAAAGCTAAGAAAAAAGGTGGACGAAATTCGTCAACACAAGGGATATTTAAGGCCGTCCTTTAAGTAAAATTTCTATGCTATTATAGGGTTTGTTGTGTGGAGTTTAAATGTTGCATATATATTGTGCAGATTTTGTTTTTAATGACCATGAAGCATGTGAAAGAGACGACATGTTCCTGAAATCGTTGATGTATGAATGGAATCCACTGCTCAATTTTATCAAAAGTTGCAATGATGATGTGTTGAGGCTACCAACGATCATCATTGGGAATAGAGATGGATCCAGTCACTTTACTTTCATTATGTTTCTCAGATCTGTGTTTGAAATTCATTGTTTTATGGAGTGTGCAGTTTGTGAAAGTTTTAGAGTATGATATATTTTTTGATTTATGAAATGAAGGATGAAGAACCAACTATAAAACATGGTAACATAGCTTAAGTTGGTGTGTGTGGAAGCCTCGACCTTTCCACAAGTTGGTCACTGTTTTGGTTATGTTTATATATGTTATATGATAATGGGTCATGTGAATCCAGGAATGTCAATTACAAGTTATTTTAATGTAAGGTTAAGTTGTTTGATCGACTTCTAAATACATTTTGTATCCAAACTACTTTCCTATATAACTAGCGGATAGTCGAAAGAAAAATATCTGATAGATGGAAGCATTTCCATAGGATGATTCAGTACTTGACAACTTTTCTTGCAGAAGCCCCGACGAGCCGAGTATGTCAATATTGTTGGTTATTGCAATTACATCATGATGGTCAGAAGTGTTTGTACTTTAAATGGATCAAGTGGGAACCTCGAAGATGTGGTGAAGAAAGAGAGTAAACCGTGAGATTGCAAAGTGGGTGTAAGTGTTAATGAAGACCAGCCAAACATAGAATCAGACAAAGACTAATATTGTAATTTGTGATTTAGTATTATAATTTTTGTAATGTAAGCATTAAAGGGGGGTGTTGGAGATAATGCTTCCATTAATGCACTATGTCTACTTTAGTGTTGGTTTATATACGGTTTGAGTTTGTTACAGATAGTTGAGATATTATCTCAACTATATGGATTGTGTAGTTAAGATAGACTATCTTTCATAAGCTAACCGTGATGTATTTATATTAAGTAAACAAAAGAATACTAAAAGTTTTTGGTGTGCAACTGGTTTGCTTTCTTGGAGATCACCATCTTTATGTGTCTCATGCCATGTAAAGGGTAGATAGGTGAAGCTATATTAGTTTGGGAACCTCTAACACTCTTAAATACTATCCATTGTATTTCTGTTACTATTTTTATCCACTTGAATAATATAATTTGTTTTTTTCACTTTACCAAAAAAAAAGCATTTAAAGATATTACTTAAGTTAGCTTAATCAAATAAGGTTTTTTATTTGTCTCCATTTCCATACTCATAATTCATATTTTAATTAAGTTTGTCAAGTTGTGTTTTATCAATAAGTTGAGCCTTGTTGTAAAGACAACCCATGTCCAAATTAGTATTGACAAACTCCAATAAAAAGAATGAAGGACAGAATAAAGAAACTAGTTTTGCACGGAAGTGTTAAGCCCAAATGTAATAATTGAGTGTCAAACATGGATCAACACAAATGTAATATTATGTATATGTGTGTGTGGGGGCAAAAACAATTTTTTCTTAGGTGCTAAGTTATTTGAACATGAAAATGTAGATGGTCTATGTATTAAGTTGTTTGTAAAGTTCACATTAGGAACTCAAGCCTAGGGCCACTTGCGAAAGTGATTAGACTACTTAAAAGTGTTTTTGGTTTTCCCTAAGCTATAATTTTGTGATGATGCAAACATGATGTAAACCTTAAAAATTAAACTTAATATAAAATGAAAAAGTTGGTGCTAATGGAGTGAAAGGGACTATGATATAACAACTGGATCTAACTTCACTTATCCCTTGAGATGATAAAGGTGGTAAGCGCACATAAGACCTAGCGGATAATATGATGCATCATTTCATGCATGTAAATGCTCCCCAACCTTTCCTCCTTCTATATAAGCTTCATCCTTAAACTTTCAAGGGGTTCTTTGGTTCTTCATTTTGATTCTTATTACTCATTATATACTCACATAGAATCATATGTTCACTAAGAAAAGTAGAGAGATATGTTGTCAAAAGATCAATGATGATGTGCTTGTGCAATTAATATCTAAGCTACATTAGGTATTTGTGGCAAGATTTGAGTGCATACCAGACTAGTCATACTACTTCCATGATAGCCTAATAGTGTTAGATTGAAGTATTAGCTACTACAAGAGCAGTTCAATGGCAATCCTTTTCTTTCGAAGTAGGCTAGCAAGGATTTCAATTCTTTGTTCCATTGCATAACCTATGAAAAGAGGACTTGTTCTAGCAAGTAAGCTAGCATGGTTGCCTATGTTACGAATGGTAGGGATAATTTAAGTGTGATTAATATTACATTGAAACCCAATACATTAATAATCATGCACTGTCCAAAAAAGATAACCAAAGTACACAAGACATGTTCAAGTACATTAAGTAACTCTTAAGATAATTTGATCTTATAAATTAAATTTCTCTCAATTCTCATGTTGGTCAATCTATACATGTGAGGCTCGGGCTCAAATATATATGAATTAGGGCATATTAGTGTGGACCCCAACTAACACAGAGTGTGGTCACAATATGATCACATAAGGTGTATCAATTTAATCACCCAAGACCACGAGGGTGCTCCTTAATGAGTTAAGACATAAATCAAGATTAACCATCATATCTCTAGTTAATATTGACTTGAGGATACTAATGAATAAAGTTGACATCAAGGATATATGGCCAAGTAAATATTACACCCCAACATCCCCCCTTGACATGCAGCTAGGATAGATGTGATAAATATAAAAAATGGACTAATAAACATTACATTGACCCCATTTAATGTTTAATTAGGTACAAAATACAATGATTTCTAATAATGACAACATCTCGACCATGACAAGGAGAAAAAATATCTGATTGGAGAGCCTATATTGTAGCCTCTTGAACACCTTTGCATAAACCTCTTTGGAATCGACGAAGCAAACAATAGTTTAAATAAAGAGTCTCACTTGAATATTGTAGCCTCCAAAACACCTCCACACGAACTCATAATCATTGAAGAAAACTATTTTTTAAATGAGCGATTGCACGAATAACCAAAGTGGGGAACTAAAATCCAATAATGTTGTCAAAGAACAATCTCCAAAAAGGACATAGGAGATGACACATAGTGTATTGAAGTTGAAAGCGATTTAATAAATTTGCAAGAAAGTGTTGAAAATCAATAAGAAAGCCCCATTCATGCAACCAAGAGTCTTGTTGAAGTTAAGAGTGATCTAATGGGGACATTGTTTAGGCAAGTGTAGAAGAGCAACAAGAATGCTTCAAACAAGTAAACAAAGAGAGCTATCCATGCACTTTTGGGAAACAAGGTTAAAAATTCAACAAGTGCTTCAAACACTAGATGCAACAAGATGGGTTCACAAACACAATTTATCCTCATGCACATGAAAAAAGGAACAATAAAAAATGGTTATCATCAAATAAAATATCAAGAGCGAAGTATGTAGCACACCTAAACACCTCCCTTGGTCATCAGGGCACTCCAATCAAAACCTTTTTCATTCCAACTCATATTTCCCAGTGATGAATCTAATTTGACTTCCTATGGCTTCATAGAAAAATTTACATTTGCATAGTTAACATTACATATATTTGCAGTGGAATTTAACATGCATACATAATAATCTTGTGAATTGTTAAATAGGAATTAACCCATATGCATGAATAACCTAAATCTTCATTCTGAATATCCAATTAACCATTCCAATATAGAAATCAAATATAATCAACAAAACACATGGAATTGAGCAACATAATACCAAAAGAAACATTCCACATTGAATAATTATGAACACTTGTTTGTATTCAAACGTATGTCATCGAACAAAATGTAGAGGAGTGATTCATTGCAAAACATAAGAATAAATTATGGTTTCCACCCCCAAGACAAACCATGATACAACCAACGCAAGAAACCCATATGAGGATCTAATCTCACACAATCCAACCCACAATGCCCAATAATTTAGACAAAACCTAACATATTCCATCAAATCCATTAAGGAAACTCCTCCAAGTATCTCACCCATCTTTCAATTGGTTTAGATTTTCTCCCCTCGACCCAACACAACACAACGAGACTTTGCCTTCTCAACTAAATAATCCCTTGAGAACCCTTTCCCTCCAATGCTCCAATGCATGCAAGAAGAATTATGATCCTTTGATTATTCATGAGGAATACTAGAGTGGTAGACCATTGGCTCAACTAAGGAAAGCTCCCAACAAAGATGTAAGGTTAAAAATTTGGTAGGTTGCATCTATCATTGCGAACATTGAATCCATGGATCTCCCTTCAAATTTAATTTGTAATTGTGAGGCCTACAACCAAGATGATCCACCAACACAAAACTCCCTTTAAAACTAATCTAAAATTATGAGGCATATGGCCAAAATGATTCACCAACATAGATCATAAATGCATAATTAGAAAATCTGCAAAATATTTTTTAGAATAACCCATTGTGAATTAACAACGATTGTAATTTTCTTTAACAAGTCTATGCCAATAAAATAAAACACTCAATCACACGTGCATAGTTAACATAAGAGATACCATGTAGAAACTAGTATGGGAAAATTCAGCTTTGAAAAATCTATCTTGCTCTAGTTATTCTTATTGGTGATTTTACAATTAAAGGGATCTCTAGGTTATAAACTCAGGCAATACAACCTATGATACAATATTGAACTCACCATATTCATATCTCTTCCATAAACTAGTAAATCAATATCTATGAGTTGCTCTTTAGATTGGACTCCACTATTAAGAAAAAATGATGTTAACCTGACGTGTGGACGAGCTTCCTTCTTCCTTTATTTCCTTTTTATTTGAACCTTCAATCCAAACCGACATGTCTTCAAAGAACATATGAACTCTAGTCAAATTGTTGAACCCATTTTCCTTCCCAAACCCTTCTTTTATCTTTGAGTTCCTAGGTATCCTAAAGGCCAATAGGCTCGACAACCATTTCCAAACAATGCCCCAAGCATCCATGATATAACCCTTTGGTGTTTCAACTTCCAAAAAACTCAAGCAGTATCCCATGTTCATGGCAGACATGTGGCACCCTATGATTCAATGATTTTCCCACATGTCATCCTCTGATTGCCTCTCTACGTCATTATGGCTAGGAGAGCCTCAATCTTTTGTTCAAGACTTGTGTGCATAGGTTTCATACCTGTGGGAGTGCAGAGGGTGGAGCTTAAGTCTCATGTTTCCAAGCTTTACTACTCTTTCACTTTGCATGATATTCAAAGTGTAGAGGGGCGACCTCTCAAGCCATGATTTTTGCTTTACATCCCAACTCCACAACGCCTCATGCCTTTAACACATAGTGTGAAGTGAGAATGTAACACCTCCCTTCACCTCGTCGAAACCTTCAAATGACTTCCTTACCTTACCCAATTTCAAATTTGTTTTCCTTCTCCTTATGTGGATCATGGAAAGTTGAGGTGGCACCTTCCTCTGCATGACCAAACACACTGCACCCCTTTCTTGCCTTAGTCAATTTTTCCATCTTTTTCCCACTCTTTTTATGGAGTATGCAGTAATACCTTTGCTTTGACTCCCATTCATCCACATGGGCATGAGCTCCACATGACAATGAAATTACACTGAGACTTTTTTCAAGGCATGGAAAAAGGGCTTCAAGTAGCTTGATAAAGAAGGTTTAACAAGGGTTCTTAAGCACAAAAATATAAACTAGACAAAATAAGTAAGCCATTTTTATTCTTCAAGGATCCATTTGGATCACACCTCCTTTATGGGAGGTTTTTGGTCCCCATAAGCTTACATGGAAACTTATTTGTAACTTGGTTTCTATCATACCACTTAGCTTTCCTTGTCATTTGTCCCATGAGACCAATATGCCAAATTTCTCATTGTCTTATATGAGTTAGCCAAAACTTCTTCTGCAAAACTATGTCATCCTACAATTCTTCAAGTGCATTTGGTGCAAAATTTTCCACTAAATGAAAACCTCATTCTTCCTCTTCCCCATCTAGCAAGGAGGGTTCAAACCATCTCAAGTTATCCACATTTCTCCAATGACACTGCTTACCTCTGTCACACTAGTAGGATCATGCCACTTACCAATGGGTTCAATGTTGGCTAGTTCAACCTTCAACCCTCCTCCATCAATCACATGTCCAAGGTACTCCAAGAACTCTTTTCCATACTCATGGTTATTGAGATTAGCAATCTATTGCTCCTTCTTAAGCAAGTCTAGTACCTATTTTAGATCTGAGATGTGCTCTTGCCAAGTAGCATTGATGATTAGTACGTCATCTAAGTGCATGAGTGTGAAAGCATCTATAAATGGATGTAACATATCATTCATCAAACACATAAAATTTGCAAGTGAATTACATAATCCAAAAAGCATAAATAGCCTAGCATACAAAGCCTATCACGTCTTGAATGTTATATTCCAAATGTATTCATCTTTCACTATCACTTGCTCATAC
This sequence comes from Picea engelmannii, assembly GCA_009831015.1. NCBI lineage: Eukaryota > Viridiplantae > Streptophyta > Pinopsida > Pinales > Pinaceae > Picea > Picea engelmannii. The sequence goes on from ML779661.1 coordinate 29,136, forward strand.
CTTGATTTGAGTCCAACTTTATGAAGATATTAGTTGCTTGTTGCAACTTATCTAAAAGTCACAAATCCTTGGCAAAGGAAATTTGTTCTTGATGGGCACTATAATGATGGGTGACCCACAGAGTGAAGTACTAGGCTTTATGAATCCTTGTTCCAACAACTGTTGAATTGCTTATTGACTTCATATCACTCCAAATTACATTGTCTATACAATTCAATATTAGGGTCATGGAGATTCTAGCAACAATTGAATCTCATGTTCAATTTCCTTTTTAGGTTCTTGAAACACTTCTTTATAGGACTCTCTAAAATAACAATACAAATGTTTGTACTGATCAACCTCCTAGCCTGTTGTGCATCAATGAGAGATTTAATTTTCTCTTGTGTGAATTTTTAATATAAGTCTTCCCATCCTTCACATGTCTACAGTGGTTAGCACTTCTTTTAAATATATCATACCTAACATAGAGATAAGGACTCCCCGAAATTACTCCATAGACTTCCAATGGAACTATATATGTTTCTACCTTGAATTCAATGAAGTGTGCACTGATACTAAAATTGTAATTGCACTATTTTGTGACTCTCGATTTCATATATTGACTCACCTATTCCAATGGATATGGATGAGGATTGTCATGCACCTCCAATCAATGCCTCTCGAATAACTAGGATGAAATAAAATTTGACTATGATCTAGGTTCAAACAAGCAATCTATCTTTGGTTGCTTTAGTCGATTCTTAATATGAACAATTTAAGGTATCTAATGAAAAACAAATAGTGCTCATAACATATCCATCAACTGGAGAAAATGTGCATGTATCTAGCATTGATACATAAGTTACGAGCTAAGCATGGATGCTCAAATTTATTCTCTTAATAACTTCTATAGCCAAAACCTTGAAGCTATATGTTTATTTATAGAGTCTAAATCTTGCATTCATGTGATATTGATTATGGATAGAATTCTTTTGTTCATTTCAAGAATGTTGTCATGACAAAAAAAGTTGAAGTGCATATACCCAAATCAATCTCTTCTCATCTGTAGAACTCTCAAGGGATTCCCTAAATTATGGTTGTGCATTATACCTACAGTTGCTTGTATCTACTCTCGTTTAGATTGAGCATTGTGTTAGGAATATAAACTAAATCATTTCGTCAAGTGTAATAATGAAATGTTATTACTTGCAACTTTGTATTCTTTGAGGAATCATATTTGAATAATGATTATGTTTTCACATGGTTTGTCACATCGTTTGCCAACAATTGAGTATTTTCTTTCATGACTTCCCCTTGTTCAACCATCCCTACTAATTTGCATATGCCCATATTAGTAACATTGAATTAATTATTTATGGCTATTGTTCTCTTTCAATGATGTTGAAATGTGCATTTGACTGTAAGATGATACTACTTTGTTTAGTTTCATGATTGTTTAGCTATTCAAAGATTAAATCTAAGAATAGATACATGCATATTCACCAAGTAAAGAGACAAAAGAAGCAAGATCATTGACCTTGTGATCCAAGAAGAAATAAAGCAAATAATTTAGTTCCTAGAATGCCTCTTTTTTGCTTGATGATGACATCCATAATTGGACTTATATCTCCACTACAACCAATGACTATGTTGCCCTTATTAAAACCATGATGTATGATAGTTTGAAAGCTATTGAAAATATCTCGTTGATTCTCACTTAAGCCCTAGAGTTTAATTGTGATGATTCTGAAGTTCTTCCTTGAGAACAACTAGAGGAGTATGTGCTATTGATATTGTTATTTATGTTACTCCACTTGATGTCATATCCAAAACATCCAAACACGCCACCTTCTAATACTTATTTTCACACCCAACCTAAGGATGGGAGACCTTTAACATCTAGATCTTCTTCCTTTCCAACCAAGGCATAAGGCTACACCTCTGTTTCTATAGGTGAATGTGTATATATTTGAACATATCAACACTATACTAGAAAATTTGATGAACTATAATTATTTTTGACACAACAAGATATGTTCAATTTTGGATCCTTCTACATAAGTAATGTTGTTCATATATTCTTTACTTCTAATAACACATTTCATTATGAAAGGATATGAGGAGCACATGGTATATGGATATGTTAGAGCAACTTGTATCTATGGCTTTAGAGTTTGTGATATTCTACTAATTTCTCTTGTTTATCCATTTCTTTAATAAACATATTTGTTTATTAAAAAGAAAAAAATAAGGACATAGATTTCATTTTCTTTATGGGCTAGTAATAAGAAGTTTAATGAAAGCTACTAAAAGTCACACCTTTTGAAGCTAATTGTACATACCTACGTGGTGAGATCGCCTTTGTATTTTAGCCTACCTTTTAAACATTGGTTTCCTCATGTTATATTTTAACGATTGGCCCTTAACATCCCAAACATATTTAAACAATCAGATTAATTATTTTATTATATTTTATTATTCAATAGTAGTTATAACTAATAAACTTTTGCAAATTATATATAAACTAGCATAGCCACAATTATGTGGCTGATCAATGCCGAAAGGTTGATAAGATGAAAAGAATCCTTAAAAGAATATATTAAATTTTATTATTGATTAACAAATAAATGGTTGAGCTTCATTTATTTGGTGTTAATATTTTAATTTATGTTAATCACTTACGTGGCAATCAATTAGCTATCAAAGTAATTTTTAAATATGATTAGGTAAATGTAAAAAAGTAAACACATAAACGGATGTCTTTATAATAGCTAGGAAGTTAATGATTGAAATCACATCCATTTATTTTGTGTGACTACTAAGAATATTCCAGCCATATTTAATCATGTCCATAGAAAACTTATTAAGCACTAAACCCCTATTAAATCTACCCATTATCAATAGGTGTACGCCTTTCGGTGTAATAAGAGAGTTGGAAAAATTATATATAAACAAGAGAGTTGGAAAAGAAAGAGAAAGAAATTAGAGATATACTAAAGTTATGTGAAGTTTGAATTGATTATGCATTAAATTATTTCATTGTTTACATTCTCTTACACTCTAACAATACCAATAATAACATGATTACTTCACCAAGGAAGCGAAACATGGTTTGAGCAGACACTATTGTTTTGAAAGTGAGATATTGTATTCTTTGTTTGTTATTTGTTTAGTCAAATATTTGTAGAGATATTACATTGGTGAAATAATTTAATTGCTTGAGGTTTCCAATTTTTCTCACCTATTTTGATATTCTTACCTTGTATAACCTTGAAAACATGGTAGAGACGATCCAATCCTTTATACAAGGGATTGTAGATTACTTGATTATTACTTATTGTAATATTGATGAACTTTTGATATTAGTTAAAATATGGGATTTGGTCATATTGTTTTTATTTAGTTTTTGTTATTATACGATTTCTCATTTGATTATTAGTTCCTGTCGAAGGCTAGGACTCTAGCGATCGATTCATTGTTGAATGCCAATTATTTTGGTTTTGACTATTAAATTCTTTATGATTTCCAAAGTTGTACATAAGAGAAACAAAATAGTTATTTTTTTATTATAATTAAACTTATTTTATCAAAGAGGCTATTGATCAACATATTTGACCTCTTATTGCCCATATGCATTTATTCTCGGGTAGATAACGTACGTTTTTGCTGAGTTGCATTTGCATTTATCCCATGTTAGATAACCTAAGTTTTTGCTAAGTTGCATTTGCATTTATGCCATGTTAGATAACCTAAAGTTTTGTGTAGGTACTATGTCATAAATGCATCAAATCATAACTGCATCATGGATATGCATTTTTTGTAATGTTAGATAACCTAATCTTATCAAAGTTGGGATGAAAGATGATGGAAAACTTGGATGATGGCTATGTCTGACAATCACTTATGTCATAGATTTAAATGGATTTAAACAATTCTAACAAGTCACTTATGTCATGGATTTAACAATTATGACAAATGATCAGGTTTCTTGGCTTTCATTAAAGCCACCACCTCCGACTCCATTATCTTCACATCTCTTCACAACTCTCACAGCCTTGAGAATTCTGCAGTAACAACAAATAGCACCTCCTTCACAAAAATGCCACTACTCATGACCATGGTTTCCGGTTTCCAAATCAATTTTTGTGACGACACAACTGCACGCAGAGCAATATTAGAAACAAAGGCAAGACAACCATGGCTAGAAACCATACTAGTGTTATGCAACTGTAAGTAATTCAATCAAATATTTTTCTCTGTTATAAAAGAAACTAAATTTAGATTTAGATTACAATCAAATATTTCTCTCTGTTATAAAAAAAATGAAAAGAAATTGAATTTAGCTTTAGCTTACCAATCAAAGTTGAGTCAGTGTATCCACAATGTATGCGCTCACCTGCACAATTTCTCTCTATTGCTCTCTGTAAATGCTTATGCATTAGGAGATCAGGTACCTACATGTAGATATGTGAAATAATTTACATTGCACTGCAAAGAGAGATATACATACAAAGGAAAGAGTAATATACATACAAAGGATAAAATTGAAATTGCTTCTTTTCTATAACATCAGATATTATATTTTGAAAGAGACAAGTAGCAGAGAGGCTGAGGCACTTTTGGAAAAATGCTGGAATCATTCCATTATTGGACTGAGAATTGGACTCTACCTCTAAATCATTGATCTCATTTTATCCCCTGATTATGAAACAAGATTCCAATTTAACACAACATCCTTGATGCCATGGTGTTTGCCTTTGAATTAGATATGTAATTACAATACTGTCTTTGATCGTCTTCATTTCTTGACATTGCAATATCCTAGGATAATAGAGCATTGTGGTGGAGTCAACTAAGGTTTTACAAGAACCTATAAAGGAAGAACCAGACATGAGATAGAGTTATGTAGTGCATTCAACAATATAACGTTGTGTATCACATAATGAATACAAATGTATACCAAGCATTGAAAAGTCTTTGGATGAAGGCGACACATACATCTCGGGCGTCTCTCTATCTTGGATTTTTTATTGCACATATTTTTTTTGCCGAGTGAGAAAATTGTTTAATTGGAATGCTAACAATTTGGGGTTTCGTGAGTTGATTTGATTTGAATCGATTCGATAGATGCTAACAATTTGGGAGTTACTTGTTGAAGTGAATGAAGATCTCAGAGAATGTCCCATTACTTTGTGAATGAAAATTTAACAAATTGTTATTGATACAATGTGAGTTGTCGTTGTTCCGCTGGATTGAGTATTGTCGTAGTCGATTGATGTCGAAATCTCTTTACCTTTGTAAAAGCAACGAATTCAACGTCCACATTTTTCTTATCACAAGTTTTATGTGACATTTTGTTCGAATACTAAAGTAAGAGGAGGTGCCACAACCCCGTGCCACCTAGTAACAGGTGGGAATACTCACCTCTATACTACATTGTGAGAGTGGGATAAATATATGCATGCACAGATAATACCTTTCGCTACTTCTAATGCCAACGAATACTACCACCCAGGCCATGAAATTTTTAATCCATAACCATGTTAGCGATGTTGAGATGCTCACCTTGGTCTAAGGAAACCATTGTAGGAATGGTTCGAAAGGAGATGCGTTTGAGTCCCGTTCTTGACATTCATTAGTTTTTTTTTTTCTTCAATTTCCTATTATGTTTGGTCGTCGAATTGCACATATTTCATCCCATTGTACCTGTCATTGAAAATATGATGAGTTCCAAAAACCTTAAAATGTTTTGTACATCCATTGAAATACCTTGCGGCTAGACCTATGATCACACGAATGGATGACATCTTCACAACATGTGAAAAGATCTCATTAAAATAAACACCCTTTTTTTGCTCAAATCTTTTCACCAGGCTCAATGTCACCTATTCCAATTACAGTATCAGTAAACCTACAAAATACTAGGTTGCAAGGTCAATATTTAGGTCTTCCATTGTCAGTAAACCTACAAAATACTAGGTTGCAAGGTCAATACTTAAGTCTTCCAGGTTTTCTTCAGATTACCAATAGTTTCTGGGCTACGGTAGCAAGGTAATAGTAAACCTCCTTTCTGGGGCCTTCTCACCCTCGAACCTCATCTTAAACCTCATCCCAACTAAAAGATTATTATTCACAGCCTCCATATATTTATCATAAGGAATAATGAACTCTGATTGAATTTTCCTGCATTACATGAATAGCATAGATATCAAAACCTGAGAAAAATCAACTTAATATAATGCACCCAACTCTCTTTTAAACAAACAAATGTTTCACATTAATATAACCACCATAAATTAAACTCTAATAAAAACTGGAAACACCTTGAATTCAAGTTTCTTCAACTACCACATACAAAATACTGATGTTGTTCAGCTCATTAAAAGCCCTGACCCGTCCCTGTAACATTGCATGTGATAGATTGGTATTTAACAAAAGATTAGTTATGTCCGCGTATAGTTTGAGGTGGCCATGAACAATTGATGGATGGATAATTTTCTCTTGCATAATGTCATTTCTCTTCATCTAGACTTCTTGCATTTTGACGCCTTTTAGTGCATGAGAGCATCAAATTCATGTTTTTCAAGCCAAGTTTTACACTTGGGTTCCCTGAAATATACAAACGTAGCATACAAGTAAGATCTTGGACTAATTGCATAAGCATACAAGTGCGTACAAGAGTGGATTATGATTGTTCTGTGTCAGAACAATGAAAATAATAAAAAAAATGAAATAACAACAGGTCTTGCACAACTAAGGCTGGATGCAGAAGTATGGAATATGATTGTTCATGGTAAAACAATAAAAATGATAAAAAGACCTGAAATAATACCATGTCTTGCAATGTCCATATAGCAATGAACAATATTAGCCTTACATATTATAGCACGGTTTATAATAAACAGTAAACATGGAGTTGGATTAAAATAGGATGAGAATCAAATCGGTTGCCATATAGTTGATATGCCCCTCTCCTCCTTATGATGGCCGCTGCCACTTGGATGGTCGTTGGATGAAGCACTTGCATGGTTATCCATCTAGCTTAGTATGGTTGCCATGCGATTATCCATTTGGCTTGGCACTTGCATGGTTAACATGTGTGCGATGCTAATTATCCATCTGGCTTGGTCTCATCTTTCGAGATCTCTCACCTTCATGTATTCATTGAAAGTGGGACCCAGGCCTCAAAATATCGAATGCCTATATCATTACCAATCCATCACTATTGAACCATGAACATCTATCACTGATTTCAATTTTTTTCATGCTCTCCATTTGAATATCGTGGAAATCGTTTCCATTCTTGTGGTGGTGCCACCTGGGGGTATGTTTGCATTTATCTAAGCAAGTGTGTTGGGATGGAATTATCAGGGGGAGCAGAGTACGAGCTTCCTAAGCGTAAAGGAGCACTTAGATAGAGCACTCGATTTTATTTGACGTGATGGTGGACCTCCTTGCTGGTTTTGTCCTTTGGAGTGTGGTATCCCTTCCAAGGATGCTCAACACCTACTTTTCTTACTAGGTAAGGTCCAACTATCTTCCATCCATTTGTGCAAGCATTCAAAATAACATCATCTTAATCAGGTTTAAACTAAGGATATCTTCCCAACTTATGATATTTTATGTCATTCATACACACTGACAATAATCAAATGATTACAATATTTTGTTAGTTGTTCTTTCCTTACCAAGTCTTCCGAGGACGTTTATGATATTTTTGTACACAAACTGAAGTCAAGAAGCAGACGACATTATAAATGGCATATTGTAGATCTTGTTTCAATATTCAGTTGCTCTAGATTCAACACTTCTATTACTGTTGACCACTAAGAGGAACCCAAATTCAAGACTAGTAAACTAAGAGGTTTCAAAAACTCAAGGGTATCTTATTTCATGGTAAAGAATTTTACCCACGTTTTCAAACTAAACATGTTGCTATATCCTTCTCCATTCCTCCATACATTACACGCTCCAATTCACTGTTGGAAAAAATGGCCATGACATCCCTCATGAAATGTGTTTCTGGGTCATATCTAAAATTACATGATGTTGGTATTCCTTTCATTGTTATCTCACTTGCAACATAGGGTATATTTCAAGGGTTTAAGGACACATCAACTCCTCATGCAACAATGACAACCTCTTAGCTTTTCTAAGGGTGATTTTCAAAAAATATATAACACACTTGCATATAACTTCTCGGCCATGTTCAAGTTCATTGTTGCTATCATGCCTTATGTCATCCTAAACCTGCACACTAGTTTTCTTTGTCTTTTGATAATGTGTTTGGATATCCTCTTTACCAGGTCAAGCATGCAGCTCAGATAACAAGAAGTTTCCTTTCTCCCTCGACATGTGAAAGTTTGATGTCAACAACATGCTACGATTTTGGGTGCTCATGGATTTGTTTCTTGGGTTTCCTAGAATGTAGTACTACCACACTCATGTGACCATTGTTTCTTGACCTAACCTTTTGTATTCTCAATACAAATGCATCTTGAGAGGTTTTTTATTCTTTCTATGAGCCATTTTGAACCATATTCTAGGCTATTGCAGTTAGCTATCATAACAAAGGAATCCATATGACTATGTTGGAACATTTTCTTCACTTATTTTTGCAACATTGCTAAAACAATGTTTGTATATCTATTGTATAGCAAATGGTAGTTACTTGATAGTACTCTGGTCAACAACGCCCTTTTAAACAATCTTGCAATACCAAACTAAAGATTCCATTTTTCCTCGACAAAAAATATTGAAATTTGAAGGGTTAGCCAACTTCTAAACCAAGTTTTGGTATTCTTATTTTGGGTGATTTTGGGTGATTTTGTTGCATAGTTTTATTTTCTGAGCTCTTTATGTAAAAAATGTACAGGAATGGATGGAACTAGGCTCAGACTACACATTACACATTTATTAATTAATTTTTACTGTCACGCTAAAAATGAAAGATGACGCATATTTGTTTTGTTTTAGACTCGTTGTATATTCAAATTGTTTGACAATATATTTCTCTAATTATGTCGAATACTGTGACATAATCATAGCCAAACAATCAGACTGCTTCATTTTTACTAAATTTACAATTTATATAATATATACTAGAAACCATCGCTCATCTATTTTTATTTAAGGGATGATAGAACTTGTGGGCGATATGCCACGGATTTTTTTCCACGAAAATGTCTTGGATTTACTCCAAAGCACTGGAATATTAATTTCTATGGGTTCTTGTTGTGTAGATTTAATCTGTATGTGAAACAAGAGTCCTCTTATTCAAACACTCCTCTTTATCCATTTTAAAATGGCATCCCTCCTTGGCCTCTTTTTGCTGAGTCAGCTCTTCGCCACTGGCTGCCTGCAATATATCCACCATTGAAGACAAATTTAGGGTTGTAAAATTGAAAAACATTATGTAGTATGTCCATCACTCCATTATGACATATTTGGAAAGATGTATTTTCATGTTTCGACGTCATTCATCACTTTATGATCTTTTGGAAACCATTGAAGTCATGATCCTATCATCTGTATACAAATTAAAAAATTAGGAAAAATACTCTAGGATTTGTGTAAGACTATTTAGCTCAAGGAAATTTGTTGTTTATGAAGAATCAATTTTCTTATAACTTTCAGAAATTGCAATTATGAGGTCACATGTCAATATGAATAGTTTATTACCAATCATGGTAATTAGTAATTAGAATTTGACTAATATCGTATCTAGAAAAATGCACTTGGAAAAAACATTTCTGGTGATATAAATATTTACCTCTCTCATGTGGATGGATCACTAATGGATGGGCTAGGCTCGACATCATCAAACTCTTGGAGAGTAAACTTCTTTAATGCTTGTTCCCTTTTAGTAAGCAAGCAAAACTTGCAGTGCTAGACCTACTTATGCCTATGTTGGAGTTTCATCTATGGAAAAGTAGATGTTTAGTATATTGATCTTACTTTTGGAACAAAGTAATACAAATCCTTATGTTTAAATCTTACACACCGAGTTTAAATTTTGGCAAATGTATTGGGAAATGATTTTTAGTAAGCAAGCAAAACTTGTAGGGCTAGACTTATGTATGCCTATGACAGAGTTTTATCTCTGGCAAAGTAGATGTTTAGTTTGTTGATCTTAGTTTTGGAACAAAGTAATATGAATTCTAGTATATAACACATAGTGTGTTATATATTATATAACACACAGTGTGTGTGTTATATAATATAAATCGGATTTACACACCCAGTTTTTGAAGAAAGTAATATGAATCCTCATGTTTAAATCTGAACAAATTGGGAAATGCTTTTATTGCTTCTTTTTGTATTTGGATTTTCATTAATGAATATATTCCACAATTATAAATGATTGTATTTTATTTTTTGTATTTAGATTTGCATTAATGAATACAAATGCCAATTACAAATGCTTGATTATATTTGTTCTGTATTTTTGGACAAATGCTTGATTACAAATGCTTGATTATATTTGTTGTGTATTTTTGGATTAGCATTAATGAATATATTCTATATTTTCTATATTTGGATTTGCATTAATGAATATATTCACAAATCAATCCAAATCATTTTTCACAAAACTTTTTGGCATGGACATCGCCACTATAGTGGCACTTGTTACTTATTGTAATATTGATGAACCTTGATATTAGTTAAAATATGGGATTTGATCATATTGCTTTTATTTAGCTTTTGTTATTATATGATTCCTCTTTTCAATGTTTTTTTAGTTAAAAGTTTAATTTATTTAATTTATTTTGAAGCTTTGTCTATTTTTAATAACTTTATTTGCTTCAATTTTAGTAATCCTTTTAAATCAGCTTTGTCTATTTTTAATAACTTTATTTGCTTCAATATTTAGTAATCCTTTTAAATCATATTTGATCTTCTTTATCTCTCAAATTTATAAATCAATAATAACTTTATTTGCTTCAATATTTAGTAATTTTTTTAAACCAAATTTGATCTTCTTTATCTCTCAAGTTTATAAATCAAACAAAAAATTATATAAATACAAAACAACAGAAATAATAGTAAAAAATGAAAAACAACAATAAATAATTATGTTTTTCGCTTCAATATTTAGTAATCCTTTTAAATCAAATTTGATCTTCCTTTATCTCTCAAGTTTATAAAACAAACAAAAAATTATATAAATACAAAACAACAGAAAAAATAATAAAAAATGAAAAGCAACAATAAATAATTATGTTTTTCTATAACAGTAAGCTATCTAACCTCTTTTAACTCCAATAATGAAAGTAGTCTTTATGAGGAAATCACAAGATTCAAAGTGACTAAGGGGTTATAAATACTCAAACAATGTTTCGATTTTATCTTGAAGAACCTCTCAAGAGTGTTTTGTGTGTTGGTGCTTGGATGCCATTTTGGGCATCAACTAATTGAATCTTAATGGTCCTCACCTACTTAATCTTTCATTGGACACCTCCCGAGTATTGGTCTCCTCACCTTAGTCAAAGCCCCAGAGGATTCATTGCTCCATCACTCTGTCTTGAGCATCTATCATGTATATAATTCTAAAAAAACAATTTAATTTCCATACGCATAGACATTAAACTCTTATGAGTTCCAACATATCATATAAGCAAGATATATGCATAATTCCTATTTGATTTCAATTTTGTATAATTTTTTCCTCTTCACATAATCTCGTCAGAATTTAGTCATTTAGTCACCACTATGCATGAATACATTATTGTTATGTGAATCAACGTAAATGCAAACTTCACCAAAATTGTAGAAATGGTCCTTTTATGTCAAAAAAATGTATAATTTGGAATTGGAATACATATAATGAAAAACATACAAAATCACAAACAAGGATTGTATATTCAAAATGAACGAAAACAATTTTAATATACGTTGAAGAAAATTCTCATCCCATATTCTAAAGTATGAATACTTAATGTTTACAAGAAAACAATCACATTGAGAAATACATAGCTTATTTCAACCATCTTGTGCCACCTTAACAATGTACATCAACATCTATGTCCACATCAAGAATGTCACTCCTCCACATTAGAAAACAATGTAAGTTAGAAGGTAATGTTAACGTGCTTTATTTGATTAAAGTTACATTTTCTCATTTTTATCTTTTTTACCCACTTAATTTATTTGTGAAAACTAATTGTGATTTTGTAACCCAAACATTGATGAATGCTTACAAATAAACATTCAATTTGCACATTTTCATTCTCACTTAATCCATTGGCAACCTTGAGACAAACAAATTTCACATGTGGATCCACATTACACTCTAACCATTAACATACTCACAATTATATTTTATGTCTATATATTTGGGATAACAAACATTGTCCCTTTATTTACTTGCATATGTTCTACCAATCATGTTCTTCATTTTTTATTTTATTTTTTTAAGTAAGTTTCCTTTTCATGTATGCATATGTTATCACACTAACTTATTTACAGATACATGAATATGTTATCACACTAACTTATTTACAGATACATGAAGGAGTCATCTCTTGATTTTGTAGAAGCACTACCATTACTTGTATATCACATGGTAAAACCTTATCACCTTGTACATGCATCCCTACTTATTATCTTTCACATTCTTCCCGTGATAAATTACATGTTTGATTCTTTACCTTGGTCACATTTCTTGTTAAGGCTTGATTCTTTACCCTGCTCTTGGTGATTAGAATATCTAATTTGTGCTTTTCATTTCATTCTTCATTGGCTAGTTAATGTAGCCATCATTGATTGATTTCTCTAGTGATGCGGTATCAAGCATGCTCCTCGTGGTTTAATTATTTTATTTTTTGCATCTTTGCTCAAAATTAACTTAATCCAATACACATCATTAGGCATTCCACAACCCTAGTAAGTCATCAATTAACAATCGCCCATACTTTCCTTTTCTATAAGTAGGGCCACGTGACATGACTCCGCCAAGGAATTAGTTTGCAACAATCATGTCTTCACCCTATTTGTGGCAAATGGAGCAATGTGACATCCATCCCTAATATTTAATGAACACACATTTTATGACAATGTGCCTCCATCAAGGTGTTAATTGACATATATTCACCCTTATCATATTATGTAATGGATTTATTTCATACTATGCTACATATATTTACTAATTAGTTGACCATGGGTCATATACACAAGCATCACAAAATCTTTCATCTCGCCACATAAATATTAAATTTATGAAAAGTTGACCTTGAGACCAATTACCAAGTTAGAATAGACACAGGGTTAGAATTTGACAATCAAGTATGATTAAAAATTTTCATTGGCCATTTACATAAACATTCTATTTCATATGAAAAACATATTTTTGATGTTCTAATGATTTTCAAAGGCTTAATTAGTTTTGATAGGTTTGTTTCCGTCAAACAGTGTGCAATGAGCACCATGCAACATTGATGATTACTGATGTCATGCCATGAAATTTGGAACATCGAGGTGTAGCTTGCATCGAGGATTTAGATCCAACATCCCTATTCAAATCTATCCTTCACATTAGAAAAAAATCCATTCTCGGAGTTATCTTTCACATCAGAAATAAATAATGGTATTACTAACCAATGGTATTATAGTAACTTGTAGGCTGTAGTGTGGTAATTTGGTAGCTCAAGTTGCTTTGCCATGGAAGTTTTATTTACCCAATAACTCTCCTCAACTAACAAATTCCAATTTGCACTTGTGATTTAAGTCACATTTATGACTGTAATCTTATCGAATCGTGTATACAGCCTATAGGGGTAAAGTTTTATAGGATGAATTCCTATTTTTCTTATTCTTCATATTCTTCTTATTTTTTTTTAGAGAGAATCAAAGTATCTATATAATGGAAAATATAATGATATATAGGTAACAAATTGATCGAGTGATGCATAACTGCATCACTTATCCATTCATTCATGATCGGCCTTTACTTTGCATGTGAAAAAATTATTCAACCCATGGGCCAACACTAACACTAGGGGTATCATCCTTAGCAAGCTTGAAATTCTCCACACATCAATATTTCTCATGTATGCTATTAGATGCCAAAAACTTCAGTCCCTAGTCCCTTTACACTAGCTTAAGCGTGTAGGATCTTATCTTACCTGAAATCTAGGGCCACAAAATAAGATCAATGAATGAATTCGATCAAACAAGTTGATGCCTATGCTCCTATACTATATTGGGAATTATCAATATACTATACTCCACAAAACTCTTAAGCCCATAGGAGCTCATATGTGTTGGAGGCTAGTAGCAATGAAAACCACCTCTCAAGTGAGTGACACTAAACAACTTAGCTTTCAACCTACCTGATATATGGAAGTTGGAATTGGGTTGATGCCTCATCAAAGTCTAATGTTTCCTTTAATGTTCCCGTAATTAAGGGTTGAGTTGTCGAGACCTTACTTAGGAAGTCAATACTTTGAGACTTGAAGAATTAGCATGTGCTTGGTGTTCCAACTTCCCTCCAATCTATTGTGACTCATATCATGCATTATATTTTACCTTAACGTTGCCTTTGAGATTCATCTCATTTCTTATGGAATTGACAACATACAAGGTATGGTAATGATGGTGTAGGGATAATAAACATAGCACAAAGAAAGATAATGTGGACAGTTGGGACTTAACATTTTCTTCCTTTTATAATCATCCAATATCTTATGGGATAGATAGGCTACATGGTATGCAAATGATGGGGAAGGGATGCTAACTAGAGAAATCAACAATATTATGTGGACCGTTTGGTTTTAACATTTGCTTCCTTTGAGAATAATCTCATTGCTATGGACAACCTATAGGGTATGCAAATGATGGGAAAAGGAAGCTAAACAGGGAACTCAACAAGGTAACATGGATCGTTGGGCCTTAACATTATATATATGTGATTAAAAACATCCTATTTTATGTATTATCTTACTATTAAAGAACCTGGGTTTAGGGGAATACATTGTCAAGTTGGGATATGTAGCTGAAATAGAAGAGGATTTGGATTTAGAGAGAGTTTGGTGGTGAATATTGATTTGGAAGTTGGTATGTCCCTTAAAAATGAAAACATTTATGTGGCTGACTCTAGCAAACATAGTTTTAACTTGGGATAATAGGAAAAAGAGAAATTGGGTTGGCCAGGTAAATGCATACTTTGTAAAAGTAGCGAAGAAATGGTGGATCATCTATTTGTGACTTTTCCTTTTTCTAGAATTGTTTGGTATGAGGTCATACAAGTCATTGTTGGTAAGACAAAATGGGATAAGTTGACTCTAGTGGATTGTCTTTTAGATTGGCCAACTAACAAGGTTGCAGTAGTTTATAGGGCACTACCATGCATGTTTTATTATGGGCTTTGGCTGGAAATAAATAAGATGGTATTTAGGACATGGATATCTCCCCTACATAAGTAGCACACAAGATAAAACTGGAAATGGAAGGCAACACTAGGCCACCCAAGAGAAAAATTCTAGATGTTTATTAATGTCAAGTATAGATCAAGAAAAGCCATGGGGTTACGTTGATAGAGCTTATATAGGAGCTCCAAGTATCTATGGAGAAGGGGTTGTACTTTTTCTTGATACTTCTCATTTCCTATTATACTAAAGTATGTTGTTGGACAAATGACGAATCATTGTGTTGAAATTTATGCTCTATGGTTGTTGATGAAAATAAGAGAAGAAAGGGGGATAAAGAATCTCCAAGTGTTTGGAGATTCAAAGTTCTTTATGGACTGGGATAATCAACATTGTAGCATTGAAAACCTAGGATTGCTGCCAATTATGACCCAAGTCCAGGAGGTAAAAAACACTTTTGATGTTATTACTTTTTCTCATATTACCAAGAGTTTAACTCAAAAGGAGATAAATTGTTAAAGAAGCTTTTCTTTTGCAGGAGGGTACCTTAACTAAACATGAATTCAAAGGAGGCACTCTCCTTTCAGCGTCAGATAAAAACTTTGTATTAATGCACATTGCAAATAGTTCATGATGAAGAGGTCTTTTAGACCATATGTCCGTGACCTTAGAGGTCCTTCTAGGTTATTAGGGATATGTATATTGATTTTAGTGTCTTTGTGATACTAAAGGAATATTGTAATTATGTAGACTTAGGCCCATTTATGCTACAAACAATGTAGTGATAGTTCTTGATCCCTAGTTTTGATTATGTCCTAGACAATTAAGTATATATTTTGATTTCAAACTCTAAAATATAAAATATATAGATTTTTTTCTTGTAAAAAAATGTATTTTTTCTTCTTTTTCCAATAACAAAATATGTATATTTGATATTTTAAAGTTTGAAATCGAAATATACATTAATCAATCCTATACAGACTCCATTCTATAATTCAGAGTATTCATTGCATTGTTTGACTCAAAACTAAAACTACAACTACTTAAATATAGTATTCCAATAGTATCTCAAAGATACTATAACAATAAACATAACATATTGAAGTCTATAGATCTATAAAGATCACCTTTATTATAGCACATATGATATAATACACCCCTTCATCATAAAAACATTTAGTAGAAGATTAATAAACAATTTTTTCTTAGGTTGATAAAAGAGTGCTTCCTCTAAATTCATGTTCAGTTAAGGTACCCTCCTGTAGAAGAAAAGTTTCTTTAGACAAATAGTTCACTTTGGAGTTTAATTCTCGATAAATGTGTGCAAAATATTTTTTATTAAATGAGGATTTTACCACTCGTACCTAGAGAATAATAGGAATCAAAAGCAAATTTTCAATACTGAAATGTTGATTGGCCTATTGAATTAGAAACTTTGAATCATCGGACACTTAGAGATATTTTACCCTTATTCTCTACTATTTTCAACCACATCCATAGAGCATAAAATTTAGCACAATTGTTAGTCCCTTGACTAGTTGCATACTACACATTAATGAAATGGGAAGAATCAATATATAATACCGCCGCTACTTCACAAATACTCATCATTCCTTAATAGGCTCCATAAAAAAAACTTCCCCTGGTTGACACTTGTACTATATTTTTTATTTTTTATATTACTATATGATTTAATTTTTTCACTTGATTTGGTTAGAGAGAGAGAGTATATTTTTTCCAAGGAAAAAAATCTATAATTTTATTAGAAATAAACAAAATTACATAGTTATATGCCAAAGGCATTGAAGAGTGCACTTAAGCCACTTGAAAAAATAACTCTTCATACTTTCCTCCTTAAGCATAATTGAAAACTATAGCAGGGATATTACATCTATATCCTATCACAAAAAAACCAGGAAAATTACATCATTCAAACTATAACCCTGAAAATGTTGTCTGCTTTATACAAATTATGTAGTAATATCAATTATTTCCAAGGTTCATGGGTATATTCAGTTGTGTTCCCATCTTGGAGTATGGATATAATCTAGGTTCCTCTATCCAATCCTAACCTATATTTTGATAGTTTGCTCGCTATCCTGTTCATGTCCCTGTACATGTGAGACAACGAGATGTGTGAGAAAGTTGTAATTAGAAGATGTACATCATCATACAATGGCTATAAAGTGAACATCCTCAGTAATGTTTCCTTGTGCATCCATTGAATAACTAGGAGCAAATCACCAAATATTTGAATTTGTGATACACCAAGCTCTTGGGCCAACCTTAAAACTAATTTGAGAGCCATTAATTCAGAGTAATTATTGTTTCCTGACCTATTCCAACTTTATTAAGTTTATTAAGTGGGGTGGTGGGAGATATTATGGAAAAAAGTATTAATTTTTCCCTAATAAACCCCATGGCTTCTCCTAGTCAATACTTGGCATGGGAAAGAAATGCATTATCTTACTATATTTTAAAAAATTTTCACTTGATTTGGTTCTCTCTCTCTACACACACACATGTATATATCCCAGTGGGTTAGCTCGAGTGGTTGAGTGCTGTGAATTACAAATATGAGGTCAGAGGGTCAAGTCCTTGGGCATATATATTGAAGAAGATATTGTTAGGCCTCACTTGATGTCCTCATTAAGTTAGGTTTCCAAAAATGCAATCAACTGGTTTACCTACCGTACCATCCTTGAAATGATGGGAAGTACCCGGAGGGTTCCCCAAGATGTGTGTTCCTTCGAAAAAATGCACGCTCGCTCACGCACGCACACACACACACACACACACACACACACACACACACACACACACACACACACAATAATGCAATATACTAGATAAATTATATTATGCAGGACATACATATTTAGCAAGCAGTAATGGAACAACAAGATTTTAGCTAGAACAATACCAGAATAACACCAGAAAGAGAACCTTTATTAAAGATAACAATGTTCACTTGCCTCTTCAAGGGGGAAACCTTTAGCAGAGCAAAGCTCTATTACAATAATATCCAAGACAAAAATTTCCAATACCTCGTACTCTTATTTATATTAACTCTACCTTCTAAGGAAACTTCTAGAAGAGGAAGCTTCTATTAGGTCTTCTTACATTGACTTATTCTCCTTTATTTAATAGGCCTTATTAACTAATGTCAACCTTTATTACATAGAAAACATATCCTACTAACTAATGACCCATGAAGAGGGGTTAGGATCGGATCCTAAGACACACACATTGATGAAATGCACATCCAGAGAATCCCACTAGGCACTGGAGGGACATTGAGTGAGGTCCATGATATCCATACAGGTAGCTAGCCAACCCCAAAACTAATTTGAGAGCCATCAATTCACAATAATTATTAGTTTCCTGACCTATTCCAACTTTGAATGAAAAGATTATGTGTGTGTGTGCACGCGCGTGGGTGTATGAGGGTGGGTGTGGGGGGAGATATTACATAAAACTTTATCAAGTTTTCCCTAATAAACCCCATGGATTCTATTAGTCGATACTTGGCATGGAAAAAATGCATTATCTTACTATATGTTTTAATTTTTTTTTCACTTGATTTGGTTCTCTCTCTCTCTCTCTCTCTCTCTCTCTCTCTCTCTCTCTATATATATATATATATATATTACATAAAACTTTATTAGGTTTTCCCCAATAAACCACATAGCTTCTCCTAGTTGATACTTGGCATGGGAAACAATGTATCATCTTACTATATGTTTTAATTTGCTTTTGCTTGATTTCTCTCTCTCTCTCTCTCTCTCTCTCTCTCTCTCTCTCTCTCTCTCTCCACACAGAAACATTTATATATCCCAATGGGTTAGATCGAGTAGTTGAGTGTTGTGAATTACAAACGTGAGGTCACAAGGTCATGTCCTTAGGCATATATTGAAGAAGATGTTGTTGGGCTTCACTTAATGTCCTCATCAGGTTAGGTTTCCAAAAATGCAATCGACCGATTTACCTCCCGAACCATCATCAAAACGAGGGGAAGTACCTGGAGGGTTTCCCGTGATGTGTATTCCATCGAAAAATTGTACACACACATACACAAGCACATTGATGAAATGCACATCTCGTGAAGCCCACTAGGAATCAATGGGACATCGAGTGAGGTACATAATATCCATAGAGACAACTAGCTTAGGGACTTCACCCCATGACCTTTTGATTGTAATTCACAACACTCAACCACTCGAGATAACTCACAGGAATATGTCTGTGTGTGTGTCTGCCATTGACTATTTCTAGGTCCTAGTTTAAATAATTATGTCCAAACTTGTGTAATTTATTATTTAATTGCAAGGCTACTAGTTGTTTTTCCCTTCGTGCCACGCTGCCATCTTAGATTTATGATCCAAAATGGATTTTGAAATGCTCAAAAATAAAAGTTCTTAAATTCTCAAGAAAATGACATGATCATGAAGTGATCGTTGCAAGATTTTTGGCGGCGCAAACGGATCGAAAAATGAACGTCGTATGAGAAAGTTATGGCAGTTGGAAAATTTGATCTTCTCCAGCAAAAGTCAAAGGGTCTAAGGGACACATGGCATCTTCAACATGTGACACTTGGCAATTTTAGTTCTCAAAAAGTGGCAGCTCATGCAATCGACACATGGCATTTCAGATCTCGACATTTGGCAGTTTCTAATGTTGACAAGTGGCAAGGGGTGATTGGTCCACATGGTATGGTTTTGGCCAACCATGGGCTGATACATGGCCCAACCACAGGGTCCCACGTTTCATCCTAAAAACGAGGGTAAGTACCTGGAGGGTTTCCCATGATGTGTATTCCATTGAAAAAATGTGCACACACATACACAAGCACATTGATGAAATGCACATCATGTGAAGCCCACCAGGAATCAATGGGACATCGAGTGAGGTCCATAATATCCATATAGACAACTAGCTTGGGGACTTGACCCCATGACCTTTTGGTTGTAAATCACAACACTCAACCACTTGAGCTAACTCACTAGAATATGTGTGTGTGTGTGTGTGTGTGTGTGTGCACGTCGTTGACTATTTCTAAGTCCTAGTTTAAACAATTATGTCCAAACTTGTGTAATTTATCATTTAATTGCAAGGCTACTAATTTTTTTTCCCTTCGTGCCACCCTGCCATCTTAGATTTATGATCCAAAATGGATCCTGAAATGCTAAAAAATCAGAGTTCTCAAATGCTCAATAAAATGACATGATCACGAAGTGCTTGTCGCAAGCTTTCCAGTGACACAAACGGATCGAAAAACGGACTTCGTATGAGAAAGATATGGCAGTTGGAAAATTTGGTCTTCTCCAACAAAAGTCAAAGGGACACGTGGCATCTTTGGTGCTCGAAAAGTGGCAGCTCTTGCAAGTGACACATGGAATTTTGAATCTCAACATTTGACAGTTTTTTATGTTAACAAGTGGCAAGGGGTGATTGGTCCACATGGTATGGTTTTGGCCAACCATGGGCTGACACATGGCCCAACCATAGGGTGCCACGTGTCACCCTGGATGGGGGGCCTAAAAGGGCTGAATAGAAAATGTAATCTAACTCCATGGGAATCGAACCTATGACCTATCAACATAAAAAAGTCCTATCACTAATGCACTAGCCACAAAGGCAAGAACTAAACTTTAGAAATACATCCACTTTTAAAAAAATCTAACTTAAGCACCTTTTCATGGCTAAGGGAGGCGCACCCTCTTGGACGCTAGGTCATATGAAAGGGGTTGTGACCGGAGGTGCCCCTAGGTGCAGGGCCCTAAAGGGCCTAACTCCAGGCCATATGACTCCCATATGACCATAGAAAGGGGGGCACACCCTATTCTTGGGGGCTTAACCAATTTTTTAGCCAAAAGTGGGTTGACCTTATTTTAGTGGATTTTTAGCTGATTTTTAGTGATTTTTGAGGATTTTTGGGCCTCTGAAGGGGATCTGAGCCCAATCTGAGGCTAGAAAGTTGGGGGGAAGTTGGATTTCGACCCTCAAATCATTTTATATTTAAACACAGTCATTTGGAGGCCAAAAGGAGGAGTTTTTATGCAGGTTTGAAGAGGGGAATGCTTGTAAAGGAGTGATCTTTCTGCCATTTCTTGTAATGTAAGAGGCCTTTTGAGCCCAATTGTGAGAGGATTATTTGGAGTATTTTGTAATCAATTCCTGAAGATCACTTGCAGGATCTTTGTAATCCTTTTTGCAACAGTTTTTAAAGCTTGCATTGATGTAATTGAGCATTAGAAAGATGAATAAAGCGACCATCCACTGGAAGCGGGACCCTAGGACATAGCCAACACTTGGTGAAATCCGTTATCAAGTTCTTGGCGTTATGGTTTGTTGTTTCTTATGTGAATTTTTTGTTCTTTATGTGTTCTAATGGCTGCAACATTCTTTCATTTAATATCATTCTTCTCTTTAATTTCTGAATGGTAAATCAACTCATGCAAAATACTTAACCAAGTCATTAAAAGATCATTTTCAGATCAAGTGGTATCAGAGCAGGTTAACAGTTGGTTGTTTGAGTTTGCATGATTACCAGAGAAAAGCTAAGTCCTGGTGAATGAGAGCTTGTAGAAGGAGATCTTGAGATTGGATCAAGAAAGAGAACATCTCAAAGTGAGAAGATGGTATCGGAAGAAGGACTTTCTCAAAACAAAAGAGAGTTTCAACGAACTTTATTTTCCATGTCGGAGATGGTAAAAGTGTTGTATGATGATTACCTGGAAGGAAAGAGACCTTTTCAAGGGGAATATTCAAAGCAAGACAAAAGTGAAGAAGGAGAGGACCCTCCCAAACCTCCTCCTTCATCTCCATCTTCTTCTTCTTCAAGTTCAAGTTCCACTTCTAACACTACTTCTTCAAGAAAACATTCTCAAAAACATAAGCCTGATATGCCATTGATTAAAATTGATGTAAAACTTGTTTTTCTTATGTATGATTGCGAAGTTAATGTTGAGAAACTTGATAACTGAGTTAGACAGATGGAGGTATATTGTAATGTGCAACAAATCAAAGATGAGGCAACCAAAATTAGATTGACATTGCTTCGTCTTGAAGGCACAACTCTCATCTGGAGGCAAAGTAAGATGCAACATGGAACTCTGCAAGTTGGTAAGATTTTTCCATCATGACATGATTTTATTTCTGCACTTAGGAAACAGTTCTATCCATTGGGATATAAGGAAAACGCTTTAATTGAATGGAAAATTCTTAAGTTAATAAAAGGACAATCGATGCAAGAATATACAGATGAATTTCATAAGATGGATTTGATGTTAGATGTTCCATTGATTGCATAAGAAACTCTTATGTAGTATATAGGAGGTTTGCCTGCTTATATTTGTAATACTGTGTTTATGTTTAGACCTACTACTCTTGATGAGGTTTCTGTTCAAGTAACGTACATTGAAGCATGAAAAACTGGAGTTGGTGTATCGGGGGAATCATCTTCAAAGAAGGAAGGAAAAGGGAATGGGAATAAAGCAAATTCAGTGACAGTGAAGGAAGAGAAGCTCTCTTGCAAGCATTGCACGAAAGAAGGGCACGATGATGAACATTGCTGACAATTGCACCCAGAGAAGAAACCAAAGTGGTTCAAAGAGAGGAAAGGGAGGCAAAGAGTTGCAACAACAACACAACCAACATACTTGGGGTCAGATTCAGGTACTGAGTCTAAATTCACAACAGTTGGTTTTTCAGGTAAAATTAGCGATGGCTATGATTCTAGAAGTAAATTGTTTCATACAAGGGCCATTATGAAACATACCAAGATAGACACATTGATAGATAGTGGATCTCAATCTAACTTAATTTAAGAGGAAGTGGTTAAACAATTGGGATTGACAACTAAGTTACATCATAAACCTTACTCACTTAATTGGATAAGCAAATATCACAAATTTTCCATAACAAAACAATGTATCATAAAGTTTGCAATTACATCTAAGTTTGTGGATGAGGTAACATGTGATGTGGTGCCACTAAGTGAATGTGGAATGGTCTTAGGTAACCCTTATTTATATGATCGCAAAGCAATCTTGTTCAAAAAACATAATCAATATTGCTTATTTAAGAAAGACAATGAATATGGTGTGCATGCTCATCATATTAAAGCAAATCAATCTCTTGTCACAATGGAACAGTTAAGGAAGGCAACTTATTCAAGCAAAAATGTCACACCTAAATTGGATGATCTTAAGAAAGAAAGTAAAATGGTTGTAGCATGTAGATATAGCCATACTTTGCTTCAAGATGAGTTTTTGTCGTGCAATCTTGTAGAGAAGAACAGACATGTTGGTTCATTTTCAATCACGTTTCTAATATGGTTATCGATGCTAATGTTTTCTACATGGATGGTAGTGGGTTCAGAAAGATGTGAACAAATGCAAATGTCTAACAATATGTGTTCAGTTATCATGGTTGTTTTGCAATTTATTATGATGTGACAAGTGCAGAAGACATATTTGATAGACAAAGGACAAGTGGGGAGGCCTATCCCACACTTGATGTCTGGTTAATAACCTTTTCTAGGTCCAAAATTTTTCAGTGGGGAGGAATGATCCAAAATGGATCCTGAAATGCTCAAAAATCAAAGTTCTCAAATGCTCAAGAAAACGACATGATCGCGAAGTGCTCGTCGCAAACTTTTTGGCGACACAAACAGATCTAAAAACGAACATTGTATGAGAAAGTTATGGCAGTTGGAAAATTTGGTCTTCTCTAGTGAAAGTCAAAGGGTCAAAGGGACACATGGCATCTTCAACATGTGGCACTTGGAAGCTTCTGTGCTCGACAAGTGGTAGCTGCTGCAACCAACACATGGCATTTCAGATCTCAACATTTGGCAGTTTCTAATGTTGACAAGTGGCAAGGGGTGATTGGCCCACATGGTATGGTTTTGGCCAACCATTGGCTGACACATGGCCCAACCATAGGGTGCCATGTGTCACCCTGGATGGGGCCTAAAAGGGCCGAATGGAAAATGTAATCTGACTCCATGGGAGTCGAACCTTTGACCTATCAACATAACAAAGTCCTAACACTAATGGACTAGCCACAAAGGAAAGAACCAAACTTTATAAATACATCCACTTTTAAAAAAATCTAACTTAAGCACCTTTTCATGGCTAAAGGAGGCGCACTCTCTTGGGCGCTAGGTCATATGAAAGGGGTTGTGACCAGGGGCACGCCTGGGCACATGGCCGTAAAAGGCCTAGATCTAGGCCATATGACTTCCATATGACCAGAGAAAGGGGCGTGCGCCCTATTCTTGGGGGCTTAACCAAATTTTTAGCCAAAAGTGGGTTTTGACCTTATTTAAGTGGATTTTTAGCTAATTTTTAGTGATTTTTGAGGATTTTTGGCCCTTTGAATGGGATTTGAGCCCAATATGAGGCTAGAAAGTTGGGGAGAAGTTGGATTTTGACCCTCAACTCATTTTATATTTAAACACAGTCATTTGGAGGCCAAAAGGAGGAGTTTTTATGTAGGTTTGAAGATGGGAATGCTTGTAAATAAGTGATCTTTCTGCCATTTCTTGTAATGTAAGAGGCCTTTTGAGCCCAATTGTGAGAGTATTATTGGGAGGATTTTGTAATCAGTTCCTGAAGAGCAT
This sequence comes from Picea engelmannii, assembly GCA_009831015.1. Taxonomy (NCBI): domain Eukaryota; kingdom Viridiplantae; phylum Streptophyta; class Pinopsida; order Pinales; family Pinaceae; genus Picea; species Picea engelmannii. The sequence goes on from ML779661.1 coordinate 54,108, forward strand.
CTGCAATAGCTTGGTAATCCTTTTGCAACAGTTTGTAAAGCTTGAATTGATGTAATTGAGCATTATAAAGAGGAATACAACAATCGAGCATTATAAAGAGGAATAAAGCGATCATCCACTGGAAGCGGGACCAAGAGACATAGCCAACACTTGGTGAACTCCATTATCAAGTTCTTGGTGTTATGGTTTGTTGTTTCTTATGTGAATTTGTTGTTCTTTATGCGTTCTGATGGCTGCAACATTCTTTCATTTAATCTCCTTCTTCTCTTTAATTTTTGAATGGTAAATCAATTCATGCAAAATACTTAACCAAGTCATTAAAAGATCAATTTCAGATCAATTTAATAGTTTACATGTGAGGTAAAATAGTTCTTTGTTCTTTGTTTATTCAATTAATTGATATTAACACCAATATTAATGGTGGTGATAGAGGATTTATCCCTTTTCTCCTTGCATCAAACATGATTTTGTATTGTTTCTCATTGTTATTGTTTTATTTATAGGTATATTGTTTCATTGTCAATTGGATCTAGCTCGAGTGGTTGGGAGGAATGATTGTTATCCTCCCCAACCAGGTTCAATTCCCGCAACTGACATGTTGAGTTGTTAACAAGTATATTGTTGTAATGGCCTTGAGCCCTAGGTTGAAAAATCCTCAAGCTTTCGCCAAATCTGGTTTGCCCTGGGTACCATCCTCAAAATGAGGGGAAGTACCTGGCATGTTTCTTAGGGATATGTATTCCTTAGAAAAGGGTATATTGTTTCACTAGAATGCCTCCAAAAAAGATTGGTTAATCAACTTTGGACAAATTTTATGGATATTCTACAATGCTAAAACCATATAATGTTGAATATATTTCATATACAATTGATTTGAATGATGAACCTAACAAAGATATGGATGAAGACCTTGTTGATAATTTGGAAATGTTTGGTCATCAAGAAGGTGGATCTAGTAGTGAGAGGAAAATGAAAACCTCACAAAAATATGAATTTCGAGAAGAATGTAAGGTAATACATACTTGGGTGTATAGTATCAATGTTGCAAATGGAAGGACTCACATGAAGTGCAAAATTTGTGAGAAATATAAGGCTCAAGGTCCATGGGGTATTGACACTAGATGTAATACAATTCAATGTGATGCCATGGTAATTCATTCAAAACATTTTATTCATCAAACATCAATTCAAAAAAAATTGTATGAAACTCAAAGATTGACAAAGTTTATTCCACAACACATAATGGGCATCAATGAGGCTGATTGAGAAAAGGTGATAACCACCATCAAATTAGCATATTTTATTGCAAAAAAGTATATAGCAATTGCTACTTATGAATATCTTTAACTTCATATGCATTTACAAACACCTAATATGTCTCTTCGAGTGGTGTATTCTTCCTACATAAACATAAAATCCATAATTGAATTTATTCTTTGTATCTTAGATTACATTAAAGAGGTGCACGCTAAAAAAATGTTGGACAGTCCATTTTTCTTTGTGATGTTAGATGAAAGTATAGATAATGGTTTGAGGCAACATCTTACAACTTGTTGTGAATTCTACATATATAAACTCTAAAGGCTTAGGTCTTCTAATCTTGTAATTCATGAAACTTATGTCCTTGATGAGAAGGGAAAATCTATATATGATACACTCATTAGTCTAAAGGAAACAAGGTTGTTGAAAAATGAAAAATTAATGGGAGTTTCCACTGATGGTGCTTCATTTATGACTGGAAGTTAAAATGTTTTTATCACATTGCTACAAATTCACCAAATATTATTGGTACTCATTGCATTACACATTGTGAGGCACTTGCAACATTAGGTGCTTCGAAGAAGATACCAAAATTCTTGTATATTGAGAAACTAGCAAACAAAGAGTACTCATGGGTTGGAAATTCAACAAAGAGAAATAATGAACTCATTGCTCTACTAGAAGTAATGGAATTAGAATCCTTAAAAGTTATTCAAATTCACAGGATTTAATGGCTATCTAGGGATCAAGTAGTAAAAAGACTCATTACATTTATGCATGCTATTTTGAGCTTATGGAAAAAGTTAAAAAAAAAAAACACTCATGGTATCACAAGGTAAGGATTTTCTTAATTCAATTTTGTTTGAATATGCTTGTTGATATTTTGATGGAATTGAATAAACTAAACAAAAAATTCTAAGAATATAATGTGGAAGCCACGTCACTTAGAATAACTATTGACCATACATTATAAATTCCCAAGAGATATTTTTGTAGGTCGAATACTTTTGTAGATGGTGTAATACATGTCAGTAAATTCTTGGAAAACTCTAGAGATGGATTCCTGGAAAATGTTGACAAAGAGGGGATTGCGCAGAGACATGATTTGGTATATATTTTGATCCAAGATGAACACATGTCACAACCAATGGTGACATATATCGATGGCTTCATCAAGATATTCATACAACTTACATGGAATTATGTACGAGCATTGATTGAGAGCTTTAATTCAAGACTCCTATATCTTCAATTATTTAATGCAACAATGTTTTTTAGTCCTTATCATTACCCATCAAATCTTTATGTGAGAGAAACTAATGAAAAACAATGGCTTGAAATATCGTTTTCACATTTGAGCATAAATTATGCAATGAAGATGTTAATGCACCATTTTTTGACATCATGTGCCAAAGAGAGTTGTATGAATTTATTGATGTGTTTCATTTAAATGGAGAAAGATTCTCTATTAAAGATGCATGGAAGGTATTTTCTCAAACAAAAGATTGGCACTCTAGGTATCCAAATATGTTAGAAATTATGGAAAGCAATACTTGTCATACCAACTAGCATTGTTGCATGTGAATGAGAGTTTTCAAAACAAAATATGATCAAAGATATATGGAGGACAAGGTCGCAATTAACACACTTGATGCATTAATGTGTGTATCATTAGCAAGCCCTAACATATGAGAGGTGGAGTGGCATCAAGTTTACAAGATTTGGTGTAGTTCAAAAGGACATAGATTTGATGACATGTGAGGAATATCAACTAGCATACCCCCGAAACGGGGGAAAGGGAATGCTGAAAAAAACTAACATGTGTTTCTTTGGCAATGCTAATTTTACCAATGTGCACCATTCTACTATCTTTGCTTAATTCTTGGGGTATTCAATGAGAGTATTGAAATATTTGAATCATAGAAAACCAAAATCATTCATTCAAATGACTCATTAGTCTATTAAAGGTGCAGAGCAACAAAAAACAACTCGTTATTTTCTCATAAATGAAATCAAATCCCAATTGAATATTTCACATATCATTCATTCATAACAGGAGAAAGAGCCATATTGGAACGATACAACTACACCAAACATGTTTTTAAGTTTTTCAAATTTGTCTCTAATCAAATATTTGTGGAGAATATTAGTCACTCAATCCTAAGTGGCACAAGAGATCAACTTCATATCCTCATCTTGAACCAACTTTGTGATGTGATGTCGATGAACTTAAATATGCTTGGTTCAACATGAAAAACCTGGTTCTTGGTTGATTTTATTACTTTCTGATTGTTACAAAGTAGAGGAGTTGTTTGTTTACGCTCCAACTTTAGCTTACCAAGAATCCTTGTAAGCCATATGGATTCACTTGCAACACAAATTACTGTTTTCTAATCTACTTCTGTACAAAACAAAGCCATAGTGATTTTTTTTCTACCCCACAAGATAACACATGAGTGTGCATTGAATACATAACCTATAGTTGATTTTTTGTTGTTCAAGTACCCGTCCACTCATAATCAGTGAAGCCAACCTGCCTTAAACTATCATTCCTTACAAAATCTAGACCAAAGTACAAAGTTCCTTTAACATATATGAGGATCCTCTTCGCAGCTTTGCTCAAGTTTTGGATAAGTGGTAAGCCAAGAAAAAATATTCTCAAGATAGCTTAAGTCTGTTATGGGGATCCTCTTCACAGGTTTGCTCAAATTTTGGGTAAGTGGTAAGCTAAGAAACAATACTCTCAAGATAGCTTAAGTTTGTTATGGTAGTTATCGAATAAATAAAGTTGCCTACTAATTGTCTATACAAAAATAATCTACACGCTTCAAGTCTTCTCATATCGTCAACTTAAGTCCATCCAAATTGTCTTTTCACCAAATTTCGATGCCAATACAATAGTGGAAAAGTCCAAGGTCAATATTATTTCCACTCTACCTAAATGTGCTTTAACCTCTTTTGTCAATTCATTTTTTCTATTTATAATTAGAAAACCATCAAACTAAGATTATAATATCATCACCTTTATTCTTCACATACCAGTTTGGATCAAAGGGACTCTCATTGAAACTTGTAGCTATTGGATGCTTGTCAATCATGAAAACATATGGAACATTTATTGGTGAACTTTTGATTGATATATTAATGCTTTTCTAGGAAACAAGGACCGCTTATTACTTCATTACAATGAAATAAAATGCCATGTCATTTCCTTTCATTTCTTTCCCTTTTCCATAAACAGTTATAATTTTAGTCAATAATACCCAAGGTTCTTATAATTATCATTTGAATAACCATCCTTTTCATTTCAAAGAAAAACCCACGAAATGATGTTTCCCATGATTTTCTCACTTGAAATATAACAACTTGGTGGAACGAATGCTTTTAATCCCTTCAACTTCGGCAATCACAACCATTTCACCTCACAATATTGGGAAGACCATTAAATGACACGTGCAAAAGTTTTAAACTTTGGCCCCAAGGAATTTGATTGTGCAGTGGAGATGAATTCTGCACATGAAATGGATATAATAAATAAAATATACCGAGACAGTGGTTTCCTTAAAATTTAAAAATCACCGTCTATTGTTATTTGTTGGTCCACGTAACCATTTTAAATGTAATTTTTAGACCGAGTGCATTAGGAATATTTTCAACTCGTTAAATGATAGTAATAATGTGGAGTATAATAACATTATATTTCTTTTAACTTGTTATACACATAATATGTTGTACAATTTGTTAGGATAATGATTTTCTACTTTATTATGGATAAAATAATTTTTTTACTGAAGTTGGTTGAAATATTGAAACCCACCCAAATGTTCAACACATGATTTGAGCCCAAATTCAACCTCCATTGTCGAGTTGGACCATTGAGATGAGAAGAAGAGACGGTTGAAAACATATTTCCCAAGTCACTTACAAGGCATGAAAATTAATGTAATAAGGATGGAAAGTTCACCCCCCACGAAACACTTTGTTCTTCCACCAACATGCATCCTTGCTTGAGTTGTTCCATCGTCCAAACCCTAGTCTGAAAACAAAAAATAAACATTAGCAACAACAATTCATCTACAATGAACGCTAAGATTATATTTTTTCTGTTTTTTTAAAAACCACAATAGAAGTGATGGTAAGCAGCTGGTTCCATGAGAAATTTATAATAAATTCACAGCCCCTGAAAATCGTGCACGACAACTTTTCCGCAAAACAAAGCTTAAATACACTAAGAACATCGTCCAAATGAAGGGATACATAAAGGGATATATGAAGATTCTTCTTCGGACTGCCTGAATTCTCAAATCCCAGAGTCTAAACAGGCGAAAATGAAGAATATAGTTCAAATAAAGTGCAGAGTTGGAAGTAGAGGATAGGTGGAGAGATTAGTTTCCCTTAAGTTTTTAGAAGCGGTTTCTTGAAGTGGCATCTAATGGAAGGGAACAAAAGTAATCTCCCAGAGACCTTCCCTGGCAGGGCGTAAAATTTTGAAATGATAGCAACTTACTACTACGGTTCCTCGATTCTCATGAATCCTTTCAACATTGTTGCTCTAAGATAAATGGTGAAGTTCTTAGAGATGACATAAGAGTATTGCAGAGGTAATATTTGCATGCAAAGCAAGCTTTATTTCAACAAAGTAATACTGAAAAACCAGGAAGACACGATTGAAGTTCTCCGAAATTGTAAAAATCTTCATCCTCTGGCTGAAGAAATGCTTATTGTAAGTGGATGCATTGAGTCTATTTATGTGAGGGCACTAATGGGCCTTTTTGAAACAAAATATCAGCTACACGAAGGAAATTCTCTGGTGAGTTGCGAGGAATGGTGGATAAATGATCTGTTGATGTCGTCGTTTGATTATTGTGTATAGATAATCGCCTGTATTCGTAGGGGGGGAATGTCAGAGAAAGTTATAGGTCGAGCAGTATTGTTTTACGTAGATCATTGGATCGTGGAGATATTGAGGGCCGACGATTACAATAGCAATTTTCATGACAAGTCTTTGGACTTGGAAGAAATTGAGGTGTTTTCAAGAACTGAAAGGAGAGGCGTTATTGAGTCCATTGTCATGCTTCTTCCCCCAGACAACGAGCTTATTTTTTTCAACTCTTCATTGTTTTCTCTCTTGGACCGCGAGCTCTAAGTGTCGCACTCAACTAGAGGAGAATAGACTCCCAACTGGAACAAGCTACATTCACATATTTCCTCCTTCCATTAAAGACAAACGAAGAACAACTTTTTGCGGCCAGGTCATAAATTGACAGTATGCAACAGATTGTTTCTCATATGGTACATCGAAATGGGGGTGGTTTCTCCTTACCAAACATTAGACATCCAACACAACGAGTAATATCTAAGGTGACTATCCCATAACTTATGATGAAAGATTCTGCTTGCATCACTATCATCTCCATAGACACCAGAAAAATGGAAAATACTCCAACAAGCATGAAAACCTTGTTCTTGCAACTGATGCCCGCCATGATAACAATATATTTTTTCTTGTCCTTCGAGTCATCAACAATCACACTCTCAAATTCTGCACCTTTAGACAGACAAATCATTTCTTCTTGTTTTCTCAAACATGGAATGGATGAGTATATATGGGAAAATTTGATCGTTGGGGAATTTAATGCCCAACCAGAACCTCTGTCAATGAAAATCCATGTATTAAGTGTTTCAATGAGTTGAAACAATGTTTGTTAGGGAAATGGACAAGACAACACTCCCAAAATGAGGATTCATAAGAACACATGCATTCGTAGTGGAGATACCCACATGGCAGTTGTTGATTTGTTGCATACAGACAGACATGGCATTTGTTGATTTGTTGTGGAAAGGAAACACCGAAGTGAATTGGTGTGGTTACTTTGTTTAAAGACTATGAGATTTTTGGAGGACAAACCAAAGGTAGTCAATGGTCAAAGTTTTGGACCAGTGATTTAGATCCCCATTCTCAGTTGCAGGTATATCTAATGCATCTAATAAAGCCTATAAAACCTTTGCGTGAAAGCAGGTGAATCAATAGATTTGGACATGCAACCACACACAAAACCAATTGATTTCCTTCTATAACCCTTCATGCCATCACTAAAGAGTTTGAATTTACCTTACATATATAATTGGTCCAGTCATTGTGGTTAACTAGGGCAAAAGACAACACCGATTAGACTTATTTCAACCTTCATTTGTGACAATCCAGTTTGATCAATTTAAGCAAGTAAATGGGTAGGAGGGAGGAAAAAACAAACCATTATTCCAACCAGTTACAACTTCAAACATGGTATTTATTTTATGCAATATCACAATTAAGAATGTAAAACATATAATAAATCACTATGTTGGCCCTTAACCAAGTTTTGGGAATTTCTTGGTCATGTTGACCTATTTTTTAACTTCGATAGCCTGTCGAAGAAGGAGCGTAAGACAAAGCAGAGATCACAGGATCTCGGCCCCCTTTTGGGTTTTTGGGAATATGTAACAGGAATGGGATGTCGACCCATGGGTTTACCCATGTTTAGGCCCATTTTGTATGTATATATAGATGTCTAGGCCATATAGAGGAAAAGTAGTGAAATCATCATCTATGTGATGTAGGCTAAGTGGCAAGGGTTGAATCTGTGTGATCAAGGCTTTGTGCATTCAGTGTAAGACTTGCAGAGCTGAGTGCAAATCCCTGAGAGAGACTATAGAAGGTTTTGTGCTGTAACGCAAGGAAGAAGGATCTAACGAGCTGCACAAATCTTCTATCCCTTGCGAAGTAAGGGTTTTGAGGCTCTGTGCTTGTAACCGATTGACTGAAGACAATAAAGAAAAAGAGTTGGTGGACGTAGCCCCAGGGTGGGGGTGAACCACGTAAACAATGTGTTATGTGCTTTGTGCTTTGTCTTGATGTGTTCATATGTTATATGCTAAGTGATCTGATATGTTTAAGATATATCTGCTTATGCTTAGTGCTACTGATAAGTAGAACGATAGATATGATATGCATGAATATGCTCAGTGCTTGATCTATGAATATGCTCAGTGCTTGATCTATGATCGAAATGTTAAACTATCAGAGATTTTTAAAGACAATGAGTGCCTTGAAGCAATAATAGGGGACTTCAACATTGCCTGTGTTCTGGATGAGGAAACACAGGTGAATATTATGCCAGAGAGAACTTGGGAAGCTGTAGGGAGGCCTACTATGATTCCTTCATTAGGAGGAATAGAGTTATTCAGAAGAAAATTGGTAAATCTGTGTGGAAGGCTCACTCATATACCTATGACCGTCAATGAAACTTCGACAGAAGAAGATTTTGAGATTATTAAATTTATTGAAGATAGCGCCCTGTTTACCATGTTAATAGTAAAACCTTGGGTTGACAGAGCTCAAGCCAGATGAAAGGAAGAAGAAGAAGCCTCGGAGCAGAAGAAACAAGACTTAAAAGATTTCATGGCTAGAAGGATTGCACAATTGATTGAAGAACAAGAGAACAGATCGAAGCTAGTTGTCACTAGAAACATTGATGTCGAAGCTGTAAGAACATTAGGAGACCCACAGAAGAATGAAGTACTTACTCCAGATAAAGAAGAGGTATTACCCCTGAATCCTAGGAAAGAATCTCAACAACGCGCAGTGACTATGTTAAAAGACGATAAGAATCAAAATGGAAAAGAGACTACCGAGACGAAGCTCACTAGAAAGAAGGCTAGAAATCTAAGTAAGAAGAGGGCTAAGATTGAAAAGTTACATAATATTCTAGAGGGAACTTCGTAGAAAGAAAATTTACAGAATTGGAGCTTCGCTGGGATATCAGAACAATGACACATGGCACTTCGCCATGGCGAAGCAATATAGTCGTTGGGGCCGATATATCCATTCGACTTCCGCTCCGAACGAACAAAAAATCAATAAAGGTTCGTCATCAGACCGTTGGACCGTACCATAATGGATCAAACAAGAGTTAAAAGGGGCTCATAACCGTTGCATGTGAACCGTTGCCGAGTTGCCTACTTATCCCTTCACGCCACACATGAAGAACACTTTTTCTAACTGATAATTTGAAGCCCGCAGACTGAATGAATTGCATACAGTGATCATTGCGCCCTTGCTATTATTCCAATGCAGTGTCTAAGTCCATCGTGACCTCGATAATTTTAATCCCGAGCACGTATGTCCAACGAGCTCACCGCAGTTGAAGAATCAGTGACAAAATTTCTCCTCGACTTGATAATAGAGAGAGTCATGTCCGAATGAGGAGTGTCTGTAGGTGTACAAGCATCTTCGACGAGAGGACTGCAGGCCTCTCCATCCACTGCTCGAGCCAAACCATCTCGACCAGCTGATGAGAAACGAACGAAGCACAGAGACGATATTGCAAATGACAAGCTGATTCTGATCATTTTACCCACCTATCTACCACCTCTGAGCGACGCAATCAACCGAGACAGTGTGCCCAGAGACTTTGAATACGCGTTGGTCACTACGTACCTTCCAAAAGAGGTGTGTGCAGTTCGTGCTGACTAGGATAAGATCGCAACGTTGAAGTTTAGCGACTTCAACCTCAATGACATGAAGGTTTACAACATGCTTGCGACACATAAGTATCTGACGAGAAAAAAAGGAAAGAACTCAAAGATTACCCCTCAGTCATGGACCCAGAACCTTGCGCAGTCCACCCTACTGAATGTTATGAAAATTCCGCACTTCGGGAGACACCAGGAGGTGAACGAATGCGTCAAGTTACTGTTGTCTTGCTATCATGGAGGTTATTTGTGGTTGAACCACCACATCATAGTGGATCCGACATTGATCAATTGTATCATAGGGATAAACATGCAAGGCCCCGAACCACAGGATTTCTACCCCAGAAAGATCGCGGATCATGATCTCACTCAGAGTATAAAGGATACTTATGGAGATGTGGAGAAGGGTACATGAGGCTACAAGGTAGCCTCTATCCAGAGCGGCGCAGTGCGCCTAACCTGTCAACTAATCGCAGGGATATTAGTTCACAAGAACCGGTCCACCCAAGTAACCGAATTTGTAGTCGACCTCACAGGGAAGTGCATGGAGGGCCTACACATGAATTGGGCGAATTACTTGGTGAACCAGTTAGAACTGGACTGCAGGGAAGCACAAGACCAAGGATATGAGTTCCACTTCAGCTGGTTTCTCATCTTAATCACATTCATCGCATGGGAGATGTCGGAAGGTGCGACCTTCCCAGACATCGATCCCTTTGAACCACTGGCCGCGAAGTTCAGTACGTTGTGGTACTCCAGCGACATGAACAAGCAGTGGAAATCAAATTCTGTCTTCCACACTTATTACACCTAGCTGAAGACTGCTATCCAAAATGAGCCTCGTATAACCCCAAACACACTCAACAGGTTTAGACCCTTGATGAAATTCAGCGCGGACTGCCATTTGATCTATATCACAGCGGGCGTTGATGAGCTTAAACAACAGTTGCAATCATACTACAAGTTGACGGAAGAGTATTTAGAGGAAATCACCAAGGAATGGTTGGCTGACCTCCTCGTCCTAGCAGACCCCGCAGAGCTATCTAATATTGACAGTCCAAAAGCAGTGCACGGTACACTTGGACCGAGCAAGACCAAGAAGAATGAAGAAGCTCAAGATGTAAGTAGTACCTCAACGAAGAATGCTTCTATCTCACCTGAGCAAGGAGGTGATGGCATAGAAGTGGAACAAAAGAAAGGCGAGGTTACACTGCCTAGAGACGAGGAGGACCCCTCGAAGAAAAGTAAGGTTTCCCCTCCGAAACCTTCCTCAAGGAAGAAATCGAAAGCAAATAGGACTAAGTTTGAGACCACCCTCACCTCATATGACTTTGACTTCATCGTCGCAACACTGAACGATGCTTCATTGGAGATAGCAGAGAAGCAAGAATCTAAGTAGGAGGAGGTGTTCAGTCAGATCAAGGTTGAACTTCAAGAAGTGTAGCAGGAACTACAATCCAACCACGCAGTTTCTACTGCGCCTCTATCGACAGGAACACCAGAAATAGGAGATGAGCTAGATCAACTCCACCGGATCGCTGATACAGTCGAAGCTCGCCTTCGACGAGCATAGGAGGAGACAACACAAGCCATCCAGGATTTGGCGCAAGCATAGGAAGACCTTCTAGAGCAGCACAGTATTGTTGAATGTGAGAAGCTTACTCTGCAAGAGAGGTTCGATGAAGAAAAAGCCCAGTTGCATAAAGAAAAGGAACAATTGCTCACAAAGTAACTCGAAGTCAAGGAAATGGTTCACATAGCACTTCTCTCTGTGATAGTCATTGAAGTAAAGAGCGAAGAACGAGTTCCACAACAGGTGGCACAACTCGAAGACGTAATCTAGGAGCTCCAACAATGCATAACAGACTTGGAGCTTCGCACTGTGCCCGAGACCCCTCAATATGTACGAGACCAAAGGGAAGTCACTGTTCGTAGCGTAGTTGACAGATTAAGAGATCTTTCCTTGGAGTGCAAGCATCTGAGTAACCAGAGCACTCAAACATATGAAAACCTCACTAAGAATCCTGAGTTACAGGCATTGGAGTCGCAGCTCCAAGAAGTGAAGCAACACAGAGATACGCTACAGGCACAACTGAAGGCCCTGTTAGTTGTAGACAAAATGAAGAGGTCTCACGAACAACGTACAACTCAACAACAGATCCATATGCTTCAAATCAAAGTGATGGAAGTCACTCAACAACTTCAACCTATGCAAGATAAGGCATGTCTAGTATTTACAGAGGTCGAGAGCCAAGGAGCAGAGCTAGAGCAGGTCATCCTCACAACAGTACAATGCCTAGAAGGGCCAGTTAACGACGCAGTGATCCAAGAGTTTACCGAACAAGGGGCCACAACAAAGCAGCAAGTCGAAGCAGCTCAAGCCAAGCTTGAGGCATTTGAGGTAGAATTGATCAGACCAGAGTGACTCGGGACGAGTCACAAGTGAGTGTTAGGGGCCTGTTGGCCCTTTACCAAGTTTTGGGAATTTCTTGGTCATGTTGACCTATTTTGGATCTTCGACAGCCCGTCGAAGAAGGAGCACAAGACGAAGCGAAGATCACAGGATCTCTGCCCCCTTTTGGTCCGCTTTTTGGGTTTTTGGGAATATGTAATGGGAATGGGATGTCGGCCCATGGGTTTACCCATGTTTAGGCCCATTTTGTATGTATATATAGATGTCTAGGCCATATAGAGGAAAAATAGTGAAATCAACATCTGTGTGATGTAGGCTAAGTGCCAAGGGTTGAATCTGTGTGATCAAGGCTTTGTGCATTCGGTGTAAGACTTGCAGAGCTGAGTGCAAGTCCTTGGGAGAGACTGTAGACGGCTTTGTGCTATAACGCAAGGAAGAAGGATCTAGCGAGTTGCGCAGATCTTCTGTCCCTTACAGAGTAAGGGTTTTTAGGCTCTTTGCTTGTAACCAATTAACTGAAGACAATAAAGAAGAAGAGTTGGTGGACGTAGCCCCAGGGTGGGGGTGACCCAAGTAAACACTGTGTTATGTGCTTTGTCTTGATGTGTTCATATGTTATATGATAAGTGATCTAATATGTTTAAGATAGATCTGCTTATGCTTAGTTCTACTGATAAGTAGAACGATAGATCTGATATACATGAATATGCTCAGTGCTTGATCTACCAAATTTGACCTATTTACTTATGATAAGTGCTTGAATACATTAGATCAATGTTAATGCTACAAAGTTTTGTCTTATAAGCGAAGTGGTTATTGACTGTATATTGAGGAACTAACGGTGCTAAGTTCTTTATTAAGTAGAATAATCACAGATCTGTGTCCCAACTAAGGTTGCAGACACTTGAGTCCTGCAACCACCCCTGCCTCTACCTCGGGTGAGACTTCATCTACTTCGCAGGTGTTGCCGAAAGGGCCTATAGTTAGGGATTTGTTGGTGCATTGTAGTAGTGTTGAACCCTGGGTCTGCCCTTGTGCCAACACACTATTACGTCCAAACATATTAAGACAAAATATGTAAGAAACAAGTGTGGACCACCCAAACCATGATGCATCAGTTAATTATTTGATCTAAATCATACATGTAATGACCCAATGAAGCCACTTAATTTGTACTGGATTGATTTATCTTTCCTTCCTCATTTATAATTTTATTACAAATCATGCAAATTAAGTAGAGACACAAATATGAAGAGAGAAAAACAAATCAAAAGATTTATAAAAGGTAACAAATCTAAACTAGTTCCTTACCCTAAATCGCTTGTGAGATTTAGGAGATCGCCCATGAGATTTACAAGATTTAGACTTGTAAGTTTTAACAAGACAACAAAAGTGTCTTGTTGTTCCATTCCATGGACATATACCCAAATATCCAATAATAAATTTACATTGAACATTATACCGTTAAGAAATGGTACCAAGTCCAAAAAGAATTCTTTCGACTTATCATCGAGGACATCTAATCTGGTTTCCAAGCAATTAAGAAGCTCCTCTCCATGATATTGTGATATAGATTCTGCTATTGAAAGTTTCTTCTTAGCATTTTACCAAACTGGTTGAGGCTCATTGTTCAAAGAGCTTCCAATCACCTTGAGGGAAAGTGGTAAACCCATACACATTGCTTCAACCTACAAATATTATACTTGTTAAACAATTGAGTTATTCTTCTCTAGAAATCTACAGTATTAAATCTTTTTCTAGATTTTTATAGCCCCACACTATCATTGTTAACATCTAAAATTTAGAATTAAAAATCCATTTATCCATTAAAGATCTACAATATTAAATCTTTTTCTGGATTTTTTTAGCCCCACACTATTATTGTTAATGTTGAAATTTTAGAGTTGAAAATCCATTTATCCATCAAAGTGGCAGAAAATCAATCTGAATTTGAACATTGTATACTTAGATGCAATGCATCAAGAGAATGATAGATAAACAGTTCGGTTATGAGATAATTATTAGTGTGTCTAATCCATACCTACTTAACAAGATCCTCATCTGTTGTTTTTGGAATCGAAGGTTGTCCAAAGGCCCAAAACCAAAAAAGTGAGAGGGCATCATCCTTCTACAACATGGGTATGTTATATACATGACTACTGTTTGTAATAATTGTCTTGTATCCCTCTTCTTCAAACAACAACCAACAACTGTTCCACATTTGATCTTGACCAAACATCATCTAAAACAACCAAAGTCTATTGATTTCCTTTTAAACTGGGATTTTTCTACACTTGGTTGTGCGCATCCTCGACACTTTGAAAAACAGGCCTTCGAGCTCCAATTATCTTATCCCACATAGTTTCCAAAAGATCCTTTACATTTGGAGACTGGGAACAAATAATGAAAACTATATTGTTGTCGAAGATATCTGATAATCATAAAAAGAATAAGCACTGCAAACCAAAAATAAGAAATAAAATGAAAGTTTGGAATGAAGTTTAAAAGGGGAATTGTTTTTACCTTTGACTTGGAAATCGTCGCAAAGGGATAATGCAAGAGGTTTTTTTCTGCTTCCACCCATCCCTTTTACCCCAACGATATTAACTACATTCTAGAATAGGACTTGTTTGACATCATTGCCAATATTATTCAAACCCACTACAAAGCTTGGAATACCTGAGACTTGGGAGTTGTCTTTGTGGGTGTACTATTCAACCATCAAAGTATCATGCAACCCATCAATGGGGCTTTGAGTTGTGCTCATTTGATGAAGCAAGAGAGAAATTGAACTGGCATCATTAGTCATTTTGACATTAATAGTGTCCATGATATGCTCACACATTTCTACAATACGTTCAAATCGTTTGCGAATAAATGCGAAGACCAGTATCCCCTCTATTCACCAGTGAATACCAACAATTATCGCTTTGAAGAGAACCCCACAACACCATCGCCTCGCATGGAGCATCTACATACAAAATGATTGTATGTTTGTTGTTTGTAGAAACATCGCACCATAGACTAGACCTCCTCCATCATTGCTCGAATCTACTGGACGACCATGGAACAACACCAGCCGTAGACAATAAAATGATTGTTATATCATCTGACCACGTCCCTTGGGCATCTCTGATGTCGAATTGGGTGGCTGTGTTGACCGCATCGAGTCTGTTTCATTCATGATATTGGAGAAATCCAGAAATCGCCACAGCTGGTGAGGTTGACACATGCTCAGTTTCTAGGCTTGGATGCTCAGATATACCGATGTTTGCTCGCTACTATCAAATTACTACAATCGAAATGTAGGAAATCAAAGTTTTGAGGGAAGTCGGTGAAGGATAAGACAATGATTTTTGAGGGGAGTCGGTGAAGGATGAGACAATGAAGTATAAGAGACATGGAAAGAACTGATTTGTTGATTTTTTATAAATAGATGGCAAGTTTGGATACGGGGAAATGGACATGAAAACACTCCCAAAACAAGGATTCAAATGAACACAGACATTTGCAGTGGACAAATCCACATGGAAGTTGTTGATTTGTTGAGGACAAACACACATGGCATTTGTTGGTTTACTGTGGATAGACAAGGAAAGGCTCCAAGAAACCTCTCCTTATAAGAATTCCTTCGATGTAAATATGTGTTTGTTTCTATGTTATATAAATTTTGTAAACACGAGTAACTCTATGATTTTTTATTTTATCTACAAGACATTGCAAGTTCAAGTTCATTCATGCTTGTGATATATGAAACTCAAATTTTCTTCGTATATCCATGAAATGTAGAATATATGTGCTCTTCGTTGTATAACTAGTTTGACATTTCAATATATAATTTTGTATATCTTGGTCTTTGCTTTATTACATAAGTTTAAATGGACTTAGTTTGGACTCGTGTGCCACTCTTGTTTGGTTGGAAAATTCAAATATCTATTGAATTAAGAAATAATAAATATGTAAGTGTTTTATGATATTATCTTGTGGATTTATGAGAATATAGGGTTGGTATTGTTGTTTTATGGGAATATTTAACAAATGAATATAATTGGGTCTAATAGAATTGTCAAAGCTTTATGCTTTGAACATTTTTTTGCTAGATTCATGGTTTTAATTTGATTATGCACAAGTGAAAACAACAAAATATTTGGTTAACCAATGCCACTAACCTCTCCTAAGAAATGTCATCCAGGAAATGATGATTGCTTTTTTGTATTGGAAAGCCAATTATAGCCTCTCCCAAGAAATGCAACTAAAGGAATAAGAAATATACGAGGAATTAATGTTGGAATAAAGAGAAATCATGGATATTTTAAGGAAATACTAGGATATATAAAATTATATGTTGAAACGACAAACCAACCATACAATGAAGAGCACATATATTCTACATTTGATGGATATATGAATAACATTTGACTTTCAAACATCACAAGCATAAATGAACTTGAACTTGCAATGAATTGCGGACAAAAGAAAACAATCACATAGTTACTTATATTTACGAAATATACATAAAATGGAACAAGCTCATACTTTGATAATCATCACATGTCATAAAATCTCCTTTCTTTTGAACTACACCAAATCTCATGAGCTCATTGCACTCAACCTTTGATATGTTAGGGGCTATTAATGATACACACATTAATGCATCAAGTGTGTTAATTGACAATCTTGTTCTCCATATATCTTTAATCAAATTTTGTTCTGAAAACTGTCATTCACATTCAATAATGCTAGTCGGTATGAAAATCAGTGCTTGCCATAATTTTAACATATTTGGATACCTAGAGTGCTAATATTCTATTAAAGAGAATGCCTTCCTTGCATATTTCATCAAAAATCTTTTTTCCATTTAAATGAAGCACACCAATGAATTCATATGACTCTCTTAATTTGCATGCTATAATGTCAAACAATGCTACATTAACACCTTCATTGCACGGTTTATGATACAAATGTGAAAATAGTCTTTCAAGCCATTGTTTTGTATTAGTTTCTCTCACATAATGATTTTATGGATAATGATAGGGACTCAACAACCTCACTGCATTAAAAAGATGAATATCTAGGAATAGTGAATTGAATCTCTCAATCAATTCTTGGAAATAATTCCTTGTAAGTTGTATGCATCTCTTGAGGAAGCCATCGATACATGTTACAATATCTCGACAATTCATTACAGTAGTGGTTGATGAGATACACAAAATAGTGGCTCCTTCTCTCACTTGCAAATTAGACAAATATCCATCAAAACAAGTGCTTAATAGCGTGTTCTACAAATAGATATCATCACCAAATAGTGAAATAAATTATAGATCCACGAGTTTATATCGCTCCATCACAATCAATCACTCTTTGAATCTTTTAAAGAGAGATATTTACCACTCTTTGGATTTTACCTACTTAGAATAGCAATAAAACTCATCTCGATGCTCGATATTGTCACACCCCTAAGAGTCAAGCCCAAGTCCAACCTTATCATCTCATGGATGTGCGACATCGTGGTGGTTCTCCCTTGGTAGCTTGTCTCAACCAGGGATACTTCATTTATATTACGCCTCTTCACCTAGAGCATACCCATACTATATTCTAGGCTACAGACGAGTCACATTCTTACTATTTTCAACTCAATTGTATACTTACAAATTTGTTAACTTAGTTTAACACTTAGTCGATTTGGCATACAATAGAAAACATGCGAAACACAAGAGGAAAATACAGTGCAAGCAACACACGCGATGCTTAATACCTAGATTCATTTATTTATATTGCAAAATAGAAACAAGCTTTACAAAGAGGGTACTACTGTCCCAAATACATAGAAGGGTAGAGTCTCACGACTCTGCCTCATACTCCAAAACTGTCCAAGCCTATGGTTTTTTCACACCAAGACTTCCCCCTTGTTGTGTCTTCTTGCCTAAGCTTGAGGTGCACCCCACTAGTGCGCCCAGCCTTAGAGCTTCATGTCTCTTTCCTTCACATGGATTTTTCTTATCTCCATTTGGTTATGTTCCCTTACCTTTATATGGACTCCAAGAGTCACTTGTGCGAAACATTGCGTCTCTTTGTTGCATCGCACCCCTTTCCGAATCATCACACTCAACCGCTCATCGCACCCCTTCGTGGACCTAATGCACTCATCTAAGCCCACACATGCATCAACCATTCATCTCTTGGACCAATGTTCCCCATCCTTGGGTGCGTGCCCGTTGTCTCGTGCTCTTCCTTGTGTTGATCATCGCGACTCTCCATGGGTGTGCCGATGGAGTCATTCAACCTCTTCAGTGCACCTATGTTACTAAGGGAATACAGGTCCACTCCTTGGGTGCAATTCCAAGTTGCCTCGTCCTTTCCCAAATGTAACTCAAGTCTTCATCGTCCGTCGTAAGGGAAGAAGGGTGTGTGCCCCCTTGGGTATGCACATCTCCATTATGCCCCAAGGTGCTACTGTCCACACTCAAACATCTTCATTCGCCCAACCAATCATTTCCTCCTTATGCTCTTCATCCGTTCCATCGTTGAATCTTTCCAAGGAGCACACATGATTGGTGGGTGTCCCAAGAGGCCTTACATCCTCCCCCACTAAACTTATTGTCATCCTGAAAACTTCCGTACCACTTGCAATATGTAGTGGCCTCTGTCAAACTCCCTAATCATGTTCTCATACTTCCACATGGACTCATATATCTTCCAACTATTCTCTTCGTCGGGTTTGTCCTTCCAATCGATGAAGTACTCATGCACTCAACCTCTGCCCTGGGCCAAGAAGCAGTGTGCCAAAATATTCTCTACCTCCAACTCTAGCTTATCTGCAACCATGATCGACGTCGTGGATGGCTCGACTCGACTTGGTTCATCTGGGTCTCTCTGGCATGACTTAAACTAGCTAACATGGAAGATAGGATGAATGTGTCGCATATGGAACGACAACTCGAATATGTAGGTAACATTTCCAATCTTCTCAAGAAATTTGAACGGTCCCTCATACCTTTGCACAAGAGATGGAGCCATCCCTTTAGGTGGTGGGAACTGATCTTTGCTTAGCTTGAGTAGGACCAAATCTCCTACTTGGAATTCTGCGTCATGACTGGTGCAATCTACCCACTGCTTCATTATGTCTGTTGCATTATTCAAGTGTGTGCAAGCTATCTCCAATCGATCCTACCAACTCTTCATAAAAGCCACAATTGGTGGATTCATCCCATAATATCCTTGTGTCACAAAATGAGAAGTTGTGGGTTGTTGTCTGTTCATCAACTCAAATGCATTGTATCCCATCACTGAACTCTTTTGCAAGTTGTAGTGGAACTAGATGACTTCCAACAAGTCCAACCAATTCATTTGATCTGATCTTCCTCTACATAGTGCCACAATTAGTCCTCTAGAAGTGCATTGATTCATTCAATTTTCCCATCTGTCTAAAGATGGTAGGATGAGCTCTTCAACAACTTCGTCCCACAAGCTTGAACAATGTTGTCCAAAACTTACTTGTGAATATTGCATCCATGTCTGAAACAATGTTCAGCTGAAGACCCCAATGCTTCACTATTTTTTTAAAAAACAACTTTGCAACTTCTTCAGCGCTGCAAGGCATCTTCATCACAACGAAGAAAATATACTTGGAGGATCGATCCACCATGACCAAAATCCCATTGTATTTCTACACAATCGGAAGCTGTGTGATGAAGTCCATCGAGACACTTGTCCATGGTCTATCTGAAATTGGTAAATGTTGCAACAATCCTACTCTCATTCTGGTGTCCTTCTTGTCCTACTGACATATAAGGCAAGTGCGAACGTAGTCATCCAAATCCTGCTTCATCCGTTCCAAAAAGTATCCTCCCTCCAATAACGCCATCTTTCTCTATTATCCTGGGTGGCCATTCCTAGGCAAGTTGTGACATTCCTTCACGAGTTCCCTCCTGAGGTTGGTTGACTTAGGGACATAGATTCTCTCCCTAAAGTACAATAACCCATCGCGTAGCCAAAACTTCCACATTTTTCCCTCCACCCGCTTCATGATGTTCTTCATTGTGTGATCATGCTCTAACCCTTCCTTGATATGTTCATGCAACTCTTCCAAGACATGAATCTGAATGCCCCCTAATGTAGGAAACTCATCTTCCTCCTCTAGGACAACGACTTTTGCCTTCCTACTTAGGGCATCCGCGACAACATTTAGCCTACCCGACCTATACTCAATGGTCATGTTAAAATCTGCAAGGAAGTATTTCCATCTTGCCTGCTTGGGTGACAACTTCAACTATGTCATGAAGTAAGTTGTCGCAATGTTGTCTATCTTCACGATAAATGAATTTCCCAACAAGTAGTGTCTCCAAGCCTGAAAACAATGTACCATTGTAGTCATCTCCTTCTCATGAACGGGGTAACTCCGTTTAGGATATTGGAGCTTTCTGCTCTCAAAGGCAACTAGATGTCACTCTTGCATTAAATCTGTTAGGAAATGAGGAACACTTCCACACTAGCCCTAATAGAAGAGAGGGAGAAAGATTTAATCAAGAAAGTAAATGACAAAGAAAACACACAGTACACATAGATTTTACCCTGGAAACCCAAATGGGAAAACCAACATTCCTTGAGTGTTTTTCTCTCTTGTTGTCTTATTCCTTCAGAACAAAAGGTTACATGCCTAACCTTGGTCTACACCTAAGACACAATTGACATCGTACCTTTTTATTTTGCATAAGAAGAACCCTGTAGCCAATTAAACTTACATCTACATTACCAAGAACCTCTAAAAGGATTTCTCTAAAGATTAGCTTTTACAACATTACAACATGCCTTATTTATAAGCTTTATCGTAGGCAAAACCCTAAATAAAGGCACCCAAAAATGGTTACAGATCCTCGTAGATCATTGGCTACAAATCCCATGAATCTCGTGATTCTATTACAATCGACTCTAAGTCGATTTACTAGTCGATTACCAATCGACCTCCATTCAGTCTTCAATTGGTTTCCATGTGCCCAACTGTTGGCCTCTTTTCGGTTGACCTCTTCAACTGGTTGTCAATTTCTTTGATTTCTTCTTTACCTGGTTGATCCACCTCGACCTTTGACTTGCTATCGATTTCTTCGACTTCGACTTTACCTGTTCGATCCACCTCGACCTTCGAATTGCTTTCAATTTCTTCGAATTTCACTGCAAAGAATATAACAACCCAACATTCTCCCACTTGTTGTCTTCTTTTCTGAAACCGAGAGATTTTTGAACTCTCGTTCATCGACCAAGGGCAACAATACCCATTTCCTTTCTGCACCAAGAGAAATTCACAACTCTCATAGACTTGGTCAAAGAGTCTACTATGTTTTCCAACGTGTCTACTTTCCAACAACAACTATTTGCTTTCCACCATGTCTCTTGAAAAATGGTATTGTACATCAATATGCTTAGTATTGGAGTGATAAACTGGGTTCTTTTCCATAAATATTGCACTTTGAATATCACAACTTATCTTCATAGCTCTCTGCTCAAACCTGATTCCTGAACACAACTTTTGCAACCATATTGCTTCTTTGCTTCCATGAGTGGCTGCCATGTATTCAACTTCTGTTGTTGACAAAGCTACGACTTCCTATCGCTTACTCATACAACTGATTTCTCCACCAAACATCTTGAACATGTATCCACTGGTCGACCTTCATCCATCCAGATTTCCAGCCTAGTCGACATCGATAAAGCCATGCATATTTAATTCATTGTTACCTCTAGGTTTTCCTTGGTCACATATAGAATAGTATTTTGTGCCACACAAATACCTAAATACACTCTTGACAACTATCTAGTGCTCCTTTCCAGGTATCGACATGTATCTACTCAACACTCCCATTGCATGGGAAATGTATGATCGAGTGAAGATCTCACATGCATTAGACTACCAAAAACACTTACACAGGGAACATGTGCCATGTCCTCTATTTCCTCCTATGTCCTTGGACACTGTTTATCATTTATCCTTGCTCCCACAAGAATTGGCATCTTCACAGGTTTGCAATCCTGCATGTTGAAATGTTTCAAGATTGTTTCAATATGCTTCTTCTGGTTCAACTAGATATTTCTAGCTGCTTGATCTCTCTTGATCTCCATTCCTAGAATGATGTTCGCTGCACCAAGATCCTTCATGTTGAACTTGGAGGATAGCTACTTCTTCACCTCGTTTATTGTGTTCATGTTGTTTCCAATCGACAACATGTCAACGACATACGATGCTACATATATGAAACACCCACCTTCTTTTTTGGAATATATGCATTGATAAACTTTTCTTCTAACAAATCCCAAACTAAGGATGTATGTGTCAAACTTTTGGTACCAAATCCTTGGTGATTTCTTTAGACCATATTGGGATCTTTTCGATTTTCACACCAAATCTTTCTTACCCATTACTACAAATCCTTTAGGTTGTTTCATGTATATTTCTTCTTCCAGGTCCCCATGTAGGAATGTTCTCTTTACATCCATATGTTCTATTTCCAGATCAAAAGTTGCAGACAAAGACATTAGTACTCTAATGGAAGTTAATTTTGCAACAGAGGAAAAAATATCACCGCAGTCAACTCCTTCGACTTGGGAATATCCTTTCGCTACCAGTCAAGATTTAAATTTATCGACTTGACCTACGACATCCATTTTCTTATTGAGTACCCACTTGCTACCAATGAGCTTTCTTCCATTTGGTAATTTGAATAAATCCCATGTCTCATTCTTATGAAAGGATTCCATCTCTTCAACCACGACGTCCTTCCATATTTTTCCCTCTGTTGAGTTGACTGCCTCCTCGACTGACTTGGGCTCTTTGTTAGTGGTAGTTAACACAAATGTTGAACGGAAGTCATACAAAATACACCTTTCGACTAGTTTTCTTAATCATTATGACCTCCTTACAACCAAGTTCGATTGTTCCACCTCTTCATTTGATTCAGTCCATTCATCTAAATTAGCTTCTTCATTCTTTAGTTCAAACCACACCTTCTCTAGATTATTCTCTGTTTGAACCATCACTTCAGACTTAGACTTCCTTCCGACTTCTCTGAAGATCACATCTTGAATGTACATTGTTATCCTTGATGCAGGATCCTAGAGCTTATAGCCTTTCATTCCTTCTTTGTATCCAATGAAAATACACTTGAATGCCTTATTGTCCAACTTTCTTCTCTTTTCCTTGGTAACGTGCACAAATGCATCACAACCTAATATTTTGAGATGTAAAACTAAATGCTTTTTACTAGACCATACCTCATGTGGAGTCGTGTTGACTAGTGCTGATGAAAGAGACATATTCACTAGATATTTTGCAGTGTCGACTACCTCTGCCCATAAATCTTGTGCGAGCCCAACACCAATGAGCATGCTCCTTTCCTTGTCCATCAATGTTTTGTTCATTCTCTTAGCAACTCCATTTTTTTGTGGGGTATATGGTGTGGCATTTTGGCATGATATGCCACACTGCTTGCAGAAATGATCAAATTCCTTTCCACATAATTCACCATCGTTGTCAGTTCTCAACACCTTAATATTCTTATCTATTTGGTTCTCTAGAAGAGATTTAAAGTCTTTTAATTTCTCGTAAACCTATGATTTATTCCTTAAGAAATACATCCATGGATTCCTAGAAAAATCATCTATGAAGGAGACATAATACATGGATTCACCAAGTGAAGGAACTAAAACAAGGCCAAACACATCACTATGAACCAATTCTAGAATCCCCTTTGCCCTTGTCACTCTAGATGGGAACCTCACCTGACTTTGTTTTCCATATATACAATGTTCACAAAATTCGACTTCTAAATTACATTAAGGAAAATCTTTGACCATACCTTTGTTGTGCATATCTTGAAGTCCTTTTTCTCCAATATGTCCCATACTCTTATGCCATAACATGGTTGGGTCATTTTGTCAAGGACTTGTTGAGTCGGGTTGAATCGACTCAGCCCGAGTCGAGTTGAATTCAAGTCGACTTCAGGAACAACTATGTTGTTGCATCCAATTGAGTTGACATTCCCTAATAACTTGTATATGGTTCCAATTCGAAATCCTTTCATTAATACCATTGCACCTCTGACCATCTTGCACATATCCTTCTGAAATAGAGTGTGAACCCTTGCATCACTCATCTTGCTGACATATATCAGGTTTCTTTCCAAACCCAGAATGTGTAGCACCCCCAGAAGGGTTCTACTCCTCCATCCCACAGTGTTATTCAAACTCTTCCTCGTCCAATAATTTTAGTCGTCGAGTCGTCCCCCAAGAACACATCTCCTCCTTCATATCATTCATATTTGTGGAACCATTCTCTATGTGGTATCATATGATAGTATTCTCCTGAGTCGATCAACCAAACATCTTGATTCGATTATGTACTGGTCGATGCCAGGTACATATCGCCTCCCTTATATGGAGTCGTCTTTCTCTCAGTCGACTGCTTCTCATCGGATCTTGTACAGGCTTATGTTGCCTTCGACTTGCAGTCCCTTTTGTAATACCCAAATTTACCGCATTTACAACATCTTCTTGTTGTCGACTGAACTGGGGATTTAGTTCTACCCTTCGACTTAGACTTTCTACCGGAGAATTGGCCTTTATCTCTGTCGACCGATCGACCTCTCACCACTGATGCATCTTTGGTCGATCCTTCCATGTTCTTTCTTCTGATTTCTTCTGACAATAGAGATGCAACCACGTCTTCTAGCGCTAATGTGGTTGAATTACTCCATTTATCCACAACTAAGCTATCTTAGGAGTCTAGAAAAGAACATAATAGGCTAACACATTTCTCCTCCTCAATGATTTTAATATCCACAGAAAATAACTAGCTTATAATGGTATTAAACACATTTAAATTCTTAGTCACCAAACTATCCTCACTCATCCACAGAAGATACAACTTCTTCCTAATGAACAACTTATTTACTATGGATTTTGACTGGTACAAATTCCCCAACTTGTCCCACAGTTTCTTGGTCGAATCTTCACCCAAGACATTCAACAATACCAAATCCACAAGACAAAGTTGAATCATACTCCTTTCCCTTTTCTCGTGTTTCTCCCATTCTTCCCTCGACATACTTGTCAGAATGGTGCCTAGACAAATTGCTTCCCATTGTTCTCGATCTATAGGAGATCTTCAATTTTAAGCTTCCAAAGCTCAAAATTATGGCCATTGAATTTTTTAATCTCTATCCTCGAACTACTCTCCATTCTTTAATCACAATCTATAAAGATTTATGACTTATGACTCTTACTATAATTAGGGTTTAACTTAGATCCAAAGTTGTTAAAACAAGCTCTGATACCACATGTTAAGAAATGAAGAACACTTCCACACTAAACCTAAAAGAAGAAAGGAAGAAATATTTAATCAAGAAATTAAACGACAAAGCAAAAACACAGTACACATAGATTTTACCCTGGAAACCCAAATGGGAAAACCAACATTCCTTGAGTGTTTTTCTCTCTTGTTGTCTTATTCCTTAAGAATAAAAGGTTACATTCCCAACCTTGGTCTACACCTAAGACACAATCGACATCATACCTTCTTGCTTTACACAAGAACAACCCTGTAGACAATTCATCTTACATCTACATGAACAACAACCTCTAAAATGATTTCTCTAAAGATTAACTTTTACAACATTACAACATGCCTTATTTATAAGATTTACAATAGGAAAAAACCTAAACAAAGGTGCCCAAAAACGATTACAGATTATTGCATATCATTGGCTACAAATCCCGCGAATCTCGGGATTCTGTTACAGTTGACACTAAGTCAGTTTACCATTCAATTACCAATAGACCTCCATTTTGTTTCCATGCGCCCGCCTCTCAACCTCTTCTCGGTTGACCTCTTCGACTTGCTATCAATTTCTTCAACTTTGAATTTACCCGATCAATCCACCTCGACCTTTGACTTGCTGTCAATTTCTTTGACTTTGACTTTACCCGGTCGATCCACCTTGACCTTTGACTTACAGTCGATTTCTTCAAATTTCACTGCAAAGAATATAACAACCCAACAAAAACCCCTCCAATGGAAAAGTATGATGCATCTGTCTCCACTTCAAATGATTGTTCAAAGTCTGACATCTTCAATATGGGAGCGATGACAATTCTACGTTTGATCTCTTCAAACATAGACTTGCTCCTCTCTGTCCAATTCCACGCCTTCTCCTTTTTCAACAAATCAGTCAGCGGTGCAACAATCTTGGAGTATCCCTCTATGAACTTGTGATAGTAGTTGGCTAGTCCAAGGAAGATTCTCACGCCATGACTGTTTGCAGCTCTTCCCAATATTTGATTGCCTTGACCTTTTCAGGGTCCATGTGAATGCATCCTTGGCCAATCCAATGCCCCAAGAATGGTATCTTAGAATGCCAAAAAACACACTTGGAATTATTCAAGAATAATTGGTTCTACTTTGACTAGAGCCTCTCTGATGAACGATGGGAATCTGCTTGGTACCCAAATCAATGGCTCAGATTTGATGGGATGCCATAACGGTCTCATTGTCCAATTGGGGATGAATTTTTTTTGCTCAATCATAATTCGACATGCGTCACCCTCTAGGATACTTTAATTGCCACATTGGAATCCTGACGATGTGACACAAGGCCCGATTTCAATACAACATGTGGCATTACACATAGTATATTATGTGGCACTATTATGACTATGATGTCATTACTTCCTCCAACCGTTATTGCTAAAATGACACTTGACACGTGGCACTGTTGATGCTTACACGCCTATGAAATTACAACTAATGTGGCTCAACTAAGATGGATTACTATCATTCTTGGAGTCCCTCATTATTGGAGTACCTCTCCTCACAATCCACTCCGATAATTGCTTATCCGACGAACATCGAAGATCTACTAGCCATGTCAAATCAATGAATATTACTGGCTCTCAGAGTTTTTCCCATTGTAGTCTCATTACTGCCTTGATTTTTGATTAACAATCCAAATTATCTCTTACTACAGTTCCAATAGATCTAATGGCTCTTATTGACTCAAATATTCTCTCATTAGGGTTCCAATGCAGCCATATACTTAACCACTCTGACGATATAGCGACGATCACAATATCTCATCTAATAGTTAAGATTTATTCAGAGGTTGACACCTTCATAACAGTTAAGGTTCCAACCTTTCCTCCTTGAAACATATATTACAAGATCCAATTGTTTTAGGATAAATCCGTAAGTGCGGACACGAACCGATCTCCCCAGATCCACCTGGATCTGGAACAAACAGTGACAGAATACTACTCTTTCCCTAGTTCTAAAGTATTGAATGGACAAGAGAAGAAGGATGGTGTACTTACT
>ML779661.1:81699-124439 GCA_009831015.1 Picea engelmannii
AACCTCTTTTAACTCCAATAATGAAAGTAGTCTTTATGAGGAAATCACAAGATTCAAAGTGACTAAGGGGTTATAAATACTCAAACAATGTTTCGATTTTATCTTGAAGAACCTCTCAAGAGTGTTTTGTGTGTTGGTGCTTGGATGCCATTTTGGGCATCAACTAATTGAATCTTAATGGTCCTCACCTACTTAATCTTTCATTGGACACCTCCCGAGTATTGGTCTCCTCACCTTAGTCAAAGCCCCAGAGGATTCATTGCTCCATCACTCTGTCTTGAGCATCTATCATGTATATAATTCTAAAAAAACAATTTAATTTCCATACGCATAGACATTAAACTCTTATGAGTTCCAACATATCATATAAGCAAGATATATGCATAATTCCTATTTGATTTCAATTTTGTATAATTTTTTCCTCTTCACATAATCTCGTCAGAATTTAGTCATTTAGTCACCACTATGCATGAATACATTATTGTTATGTGAATCAACGTAAATGCAAACTTCACCAAAATTGTAGAAATGGTCCTTTTATGTCAAAAAAATGTATAATTTGGAATTGGAATACATATAATGAAAAACATACAAAATCACAAACAAGGATTGTATATTCAAAATGAACGAAAACAATTTTAATATACGTTGAAGAAAATTCTCATCCCATATTCTAAAGTATGAATACTTAATGTTTACAAGAAAACAATCACATTGAGAAATACATAGCTTATTTCAACCATCTTGTGCCACCTTAACAATGTACATCAACATCTATGTCCACATCAAGAATGTCACTCCTCCACATTAGAAAACAATGTAAGTTAGAAGGTAATGTTAACGTGCTTTATTTGATTAAAGTTACATTTTCTCATTTTTATCTTTTTTACCCACTTAATTTATTTGTGAAAACTAATTGTGATTTTGTAACCCAAACATTGATGAATGCTTACAAATAAACATTCAATTTGCACATTTTCATTCTCACTTAATCCATTGGCAACCTTGAGACAAACAAATTTCACATGTGGATCCACATTACACTCTAACCATTAACATACTCACAATTATATTTTATGTCTATATATTTGGGATAACAAACATTGTCCCTTTATTTACTTGCATATGTTCTACCAATCATGTTCTTCATTTTTTATTTTATTTTTTTAAGTAAGTTTCCTTTTCATGTATGCATATGTTATCACACTAACTTATTTACAGATACATGAATATGTTATCACACTAACTTATTTACAGATACATGAAGGAGTCATCTCTTGATTTTGTAGAAGCACTACCATTACTTGTATATCACATGGTAAAACCTTATCACCTTGTACATGCATCCCTACTTATTATCTTTCACATTCTTCCCGTGATAAATTACATGTTTGATTCTTTACCTTGGTCACATTTCTTGTTAAGGCTTGATTCTTTACCCTGCTCTTGGTGATTAGAATATCTAATTTGTGCTTTTCATTTCATTCTTCATTGGCTAGTTAATGTAGCCATCATTGATTGATTTCTCTAGTGATGCGGTATCAAGCATGCTCCTCGTGGTTTAATTATTTTATTTTTTGCATCTTTGCTCAAAATTAACTTAATCCAATACACATCATTAGGCATTCCACAACCCTAGTAAGTCATCAATTAACAATCGCCCATACTTTCCTTTTCTATAAGTAGGGCCACGTGACATGACTCCGCCAAGGAATTAGTTTGCAACAATCATGTCTTCACCCTATTTGTGGCAAATGGAGCAATGTGACATCCATCCCTAATATTTAATGAACACACATTTTATGACAATGTGACTCCATCAAGGTGTTAATTGACATATATTCACCCTTATCATATTATGTAATGGATTTATTTCATACTATGCTACATATCTTTACTAATTAGTTGACCATGGGTCCTATACACAAGCATCACAAAATCTTTCATCTCACCACATAAATATTAAATTTATGAAAAGTTGACCTTGAGACCAATTACCAAGTTAGAATAGACATAGGGTTAGAATTTGACAATCAAGTATGATTAAAAATTTTCATTGGCCATTTACATAAACATTCTATTTCATATGAAAAACATATTTTTGATGTTCTAATGATTTTCAAAGGTTTAATTAGTTTTGATAGGTTTGTTTCCGTCAAACAGTGTGCAGTGAGCACCATGCAACATTGATGATTACTAATGTCATGCCATGAAATTTGGAACATCGAGGCGTAGCTTGCATCGAGGATTTAGATCCAACATCCCTATTCAAATCTATCCTTCACATTAGAAAAAAATCCATGCTCGGAGTTATCCTTCACATCGGAAATAAATAATGGTATTACTAACCAATGGTATTATAGTAACTTGTAGGTTGTAGTGTTGTAATTTGGTAGCTCAAGTTGCTTTGCCAGGGAAGTTTTATTTACCCAATAACTCTCCTCAACTACCAAATTCCAATTTGCACTCGTGATTTAAGTCACATTTATGACTGTAATCTTATCGAATCGTGTATACAACCTATAGGGGTAAAGTTTTATAGGATTAATTCCTATTTTTCTTATTCTTCATATTCTTCTTATTTTTTTTAGAGAGAATCAAAGTATCTATATAATGGAAAATATAATGATATATAGGTAACAAATTGATCGAGTGACGTATAACTGCATCACTTATCCATTGATTCGTGATCGACCTTTACTTTGCATGTGAAAAAATTATTCAACCCCTTGGCCAACACTAACACTAAGGGTATCATCCTTAGCAAGATTGAAATTCCCCACACATCAATATTTCTCATGTATGCTATTAGATGCCTAAAACTCCAATTTCCAAGCTCCAGTGCCTTTAAACTAGCTTAAGCGTGTAGGATCCTATCTTACCTAAAATCCAGGGCCACAAAATAAGATCAATGAATGAATTCGATCAAACAAGTTGATGCCTATGCTCCTATCCTATATTGGGAATTACCAATATACTATACCCTGCAAAACTCTTAAGCCCATAGGAGCTCATATGTGTTGGAGGCTAGTAGCAATGAAAACCACCTCTAAAGTGAGTGACACTAAACAACTTAGCTTTCAACCTACCTGACATATGGAAGTTGGAATTGGGTTGATGCCTCATCAAAGTCTAATGTTTCCTTTAATGTTCTCGTAATTAAGGGTTGAGTTGCCGAGACCTTACTTAGGAAGTCAATACTTTGAGACTTCAAGAATTAGCACGTGCTTGGTGTTCCAACTTCCCTCCAATCTATTGTGACTCATATCATGCATTATATTTTCCCTTAACATTGCTTTTGAGATTCATCTCATTTCTTATGGAATTGACAACATACAAGGTATGGTAATGATGGGGTAGGGTTAATAAACATAGCACAAAGAAAGATAATGTGGACAATTGGGACTTAACATTTTCTTCCTTCTATAATCATCCAATATCTTATGAGATAGATAGGCTACATGGTATGCAAATGATGGGGAAGGGATGCTAACTAGAGAAATCAACAATGTTATGTGGACCGTTCGGTTTTAACATTTGCTTCCTTTGAGAATAATCTCATTGCTTATGGCATGGAGAACCTACAGGGTATGCAAATGATGGGAAAAAGAAGCTAAATAGGGAGCTCAAAAAGGTAACATGGATCGTTGGGCCTTAACATTTTATATATGTGATTAAAACCATCCTATTTTATGTATTATCTTACTATCAAAGAACCCGGGTTCATGGGAATACATTGTCAAGTTGGGATATGTAGCTGAAATAAAAGAGGATTTGGATTTAGAGAGAGTTTGGTATTGAATATTTATTTAAAGAATCTTTGCTTTTGCAGGAGGGTACCTTAACTAAACATGAATTCAAAGGAAGCAGTCTCCTTTCAGTGTCAGATAAAAACTTTGCATTAATGCACATTGCAAATAGTTCATGATGAAGAGGTATTTTAGACCATATGTCTGTGACCTTAGAGGTCCTTCTAGGTTATTAGGGATATGTATGTTGATTTTAGTGTCTTTGTGATGCTAAAGGAATATTGCAATTATGTAAACTTAGGCCCATTTATGCTACAAACAATGTAGAGATAGTTCTTGATCCCTAGTTTTGAGTATGTCCCGGACAATTAAGTATATATTTTGATTTCAAACTCTAAAATATAAAATGTATAGATTTTTTTCTTGTAAAAAATTTTATTTTTTCTTCTTTTTCCAATAACAAAATATGTATATTTGATATTTTAAAGTTTGAAATCGAAATATACATTAATCAATCCTATACAAACTCCACTCTATAATTCAGAGTATTCATTGCATTGTTTGACTCAAAACTAAAACTACAACTACTTAAATATAGTATTCCAATAGTATCTCAAAGATACTATAACAATAAACATAACATATTGATGTCTATATATCTATAAAGATCACCTTTATTATAGCACATATGATATAATAGATCCCTTCATCATAAAAACATTTAGTAGAAGATTAATACACAATTTTTTCTTAGGTTGATAAAAGAGTGCTTCCTCCAGTTAAGGTACCTTCTTGTAGAAGTAAAGTTTTTTTAGACAAATTGTTCGCTTTGGAGTTTAATTCTCGATAAATATGTGTAAAATATTTTTTATTAAATGCGGATTTTACCACTTGTACCTAGAGAATAATAGGAATCAAAAGCAAATTTTCAATATTGAAATGTTGATTGGCCCATTCAATTAGAAACTTTGAATCATCGGACACTTAGAGATATTTTACCCTTATTCTTTACTATTTTCAACCACATCCATAGAGCATAAAATTTAGCACAATTGTTAGTCCCTTGACTAGTTGCATACTACACATTAATGAAATGGGAAGAATCAATGTATAATATCGCCCCTACACCACAAATAATTGTCGTTCCTTAATAGGCTCCGTAAAAAAAGCTTCTCCTCGTTGACATTTGTTCTAGATTTTTTATTTTTATTTTTTTATATTACTATATGATTTAGTTTTTTCACTTGATTTGGTTAGAGAGAGTGTATAATTTTATTAAACAAAATTACATAGTTATATGCCAAAGGCATTGAAGACTGCAATTAAGCCACTTGAAAAAACAACTCTTCATATTTGCCTCCTTAAGCATAACTGAAAACTATAGTAGGGATATTACAAAAAAACCAGGAAAATTACATCATTCAAACTATAACCCTGAAACTGTTGTCTGCTTTATACAAATTATGTAGTAATATCAATTATTTCCAAGGTTCATGGGTATATTCAGTTGTGTTCCCATCTTGGAGTATGGATATAATCTAGGTTCCTCTATCCAATCCTAACCCATATTTTGATAGTTTGCCCGCTATCCTATTCATGTCTCTGTACATGTGAGACAACAAGATGTGTGAGAAATTTGTAATTAAAAGATGTACATCATCATACAATGGCTATAAAGTGAACATCCTCAATAATGTTTCCTTGTGCATCCATTGAATAACTAGAAGCAAATCACCAAATATTTGAATTTGTGATACACCAAGCTCTTGGGCCAACCTTAAGACTAATTTGAGAGCCATTAATTCAGAGTAATTATTAGTTTTCTGACCTATTCCAACTTTATTAAGTTTATTAAGTGGGGTGGTGGGAGATATTATGGAAAAATTTATTAGGTTTTTCCTAATAAACCCCATGGCTTATCCTAGTCAATACTTGGCATGGGAAAGAAATGCATTATCTTACTATATGTTTTAAATTTTTGCACTTGATTTGGTTCTCTCTCTCTACACACACATGTATATATCCCAGTGGGTTAGCTCGAGTGGTTGAGTGCTATGAATTACAAATATGAGGTCACGGGGTCAAGTCTTTGGGCATATACATTGAAGAAGATATTGTTAGGCCTCACTCAATGTCCTCATTAAGTTAGGTTTCCAAAAATGCAATCAACCGGTTTACCTACCGTACCTTCCTTGAAATGATGGGAAGTACCTGGAGGGTTCCCTGAGATGTGTGTTCCTTCGAAAAATGCACGCTCGTGCACGCGTGCACACACACACACACAAGAGTGCAATTTACTAGATAAATTATATTATGCAGGACATACATATTTAGCAAGCAGTAATGGAACATCGAGATTTTAGCTAGAACAATACCAAAATAACACCAGAAAGAGCACCTTTATTAAAGATAACAATGTTCACTTGCCTCTTCAAGGGGGTAACCTCCAGCAGAGCAAAGCTCTATTACAATAATATCCAAGACAAAAATATCCAATACCTCATACTCTTATTTATATTAACTCTACCTTCTAAGGAAACTTCTAGAGGAAGATCTTTCTAGAAGCGGAAGCTTCTATTAGGTCTTCTTACATTGACTTATTCTCCTTTATTTAATAGGCCTTGTTAACTAATGTCGGCCTTTATTACATAGAAAACATATCCTACTAACTAATGACCCATGAAGAGGGGTTAGGATTGGATCCTAACACACACACATTGATAAAATGCACATCCCAAGAATCCCACTACGCACCGGTGGGACATTGAGTGAGGTCCATGATATACATACAAGTAGCTAGCCAAGCTCAAAACTAATTTGAGAGCCATCAATTCACAATAATTAATAGTTTCCTCAGCTATTCCAACTTTGAATGAAAATATTGTGTGTGTGTATGTGCACGTGCGTGGGTGTATGAGGGTGGGTGTGGGGGGAGATATTACACAAAACTTTATTAAGTTTTCCCTAATAAACCCCATAGATTCTCTCAGTCGATACTTGGCATGGAAAAAATGCATTATCTTACTATATGTTTTAATTTTTTTTTCACTTGATTTGGTTCTCTCTCGCTCTCTCTCTCTCTCTCTCTCTCTCTCTCTCTCTCTCTATATATATATATATATATTACAAAAAAATTTATTAGGTTTTCCCTAATAAACCCCATAGCTTCTCCTAGTTGATACTTAGCATGGGAAATAATGTATTATCTTACTATATGTTTTAATTTGCTTTTGCTTGATTTCTCTCTCTCTCTCTCTCCACACACACACACACATGTATATATCCCAATGGGTTAGCTCAAGTAGTTGAGTGTTGTGAATTACAAACGTGAGGTCACATGGTCATGTCCTTAGGCATATATTAAAGAATATGTTGTTGGGCTTCACTTAATGTCCTCATTGGGTTAGGTTTCCAAAAATGCAATCAACCGATTTACCTCCCGAACCATCCTCAAAACAAGGGGAAGTACCTGGAGGGTTTCCCGTGATGTGTATTCCATTGAAAAAATGTACACACACATACACAAGCACATTGATGAAATGCACATCCCGTCAAGCCCACTAGCAATCAATGGGACATTGAGTGAGGTCCATAATATCCATAGAGACAACTAGCTTAGGGACTTCACCCCATGACCTTTTGGTTGTAATTCACAACACTCAACCACTAGAGCTAACTCACAGGAATATCTGTGTATGTGTGTGTGTGTGTGCGTTCCATTGACAATTTCTAGGTCCTAGTTTAAATAATTATGTCCAAACTTGTGTAATTTATCATTTAATTGCAAGGCTACTAGTTGTTTTTCCCTTCGTGCCACGCTGCCATCTTAGATTTATGATCCAAATTGGATCCTGAAATGCTCAAAAATAAAAGTTCTTAAATGCTCAATAAAATGACATGATCACGAAGTGCTTGTTGCAAGCTTTTTGGTAGCTCAAACGGATCGAAAAATGAACATCGTATGAAAAAGTTATGGCTGTTGGAAAATTTTGTTTTCTCCAGCAAAAGTCAAAGGGTCAAAGGGACACGTGGCATCTTCAGCATGTGGCACTTGGCATTTTCTGTGCTCGAAAAGTGGCATCTCTTGCAACCGACACATGGCATTTCAGATCTCGACATTTAGCAGTTTCTAAGGTTGACAAGTGGCAAGGGGTGAATGGTCCACATGGTATGGTTTTGGCCAACCATGGGCTGATACATGGCCCAACCACAGGGTCCCACGTGTCATCCTCAAAATGAGGCTAAGTACTTGGAGGGTTTCCTGTGATGTGTATTCCATTGAAAAAATGTACACACACATATGCAAGCACATTGATGAAATGCACATCTCGTGAAGCCCACCAGGAATCAATGGGACACTGAGTGAGGTCCATAATATCCATAGAGACAACTAGCTTGGGGACTTGACCCCGTGACCTTTTGGTTGTAATTCACAACACTCAACCACTCGAGCTAACTCATCGGAATATCTGTGTGTGCGTGTGCACGCCGTTGACTATTTCTAGGTCCTAGTTTAAATAATTATGTCCAAACTTGTGTAATTTATCATTTAATTGCAAGGCTACTAATTGTTTTTCCCTTCGTGCCACCCTACCATCTTATATTTATGATCCAAAATGGATCCTGAAATGATAAAAAATCAAATTTCTCAAATGCTCAAGAAAACGACATGATCATGAAGTGCTCGTCGCAAGCTTTCCAGCGATGCAAACAGATCGAAAAATGGACGTCGTATGAGAAAGTTATGGCAATTGGAAAATCTGGTCTTCTCCAGCAAAAGTCAAAGGGACACATGGCATCTTCGGTGCTCGAAAAGTGGCATCTCTTCCAAAGGACACATGACATTTCAGATCTAGACATTTGGCAGTTTCTGATGTTAACAAGTAGCAAGGGGTGATTGGTCCACATGGTATGGTTTTGTCCAACAATAGGGCCCCACGTGTCACCCGATTTGGTCTTCCATAGGGTCCCACGTGTCACCCCATTTGGTCTTCTCCAACAAAAGTCAAAGGGACACGTGGCATCTTCGGTGCTCGAAAAGTGGCAACTCTTGCAACGGACACATGACATTTCGGATCTCGACATTTGGCAATTTCTGATGTTAACAAGTAGCAAGGGGTGATTGGTCCACATGGTATGGTTTTGGCCAACCATGGGTTGACACATGGCCCAACCACAGGGTCCCACGTGTCACCTTGGATGGGGGGCCTAAAAGGGTTGAATGGAAAATGTAATCTAACTCCATGGGAGTCGAAACTATGACCTATCAACATAACAAAGTCCTAGCACTAATGCACAAGCCACAAAGGCAAGAACCAAACTTTAGAAATACATCCACTTTAAAAAATCTAACTTAAGCACCTTTTCATGGCTAAGGGAGGCGCACCCTCTTGGGCGCTAGGTCATATGAAAGGGGTTGTGACCAGGGGCGCGCCTGGGCACAGGGCCCTAAAGGGCCTAACTCTAGGCCAGATGACTCCCATATGACCATAGAAAGGAGGGCACACCCTATTCTTGGGGGCTTAACCAAATTTTTAGCCAAAAGTGAATTTTGACCTTATTTTAGTGGATTTTTAGCTGATTTTTGAGGATTTTTGGCCCTCTGAAGGGGATATGAGCCCAATCTGAGGCCAAAAAGTTGGGGGGAAGTTGGATTTCGACCCTCAAATCATTTTATATTTAAACACAATCATTTGGAGGCCAAAAGGAGGAGTTTTTTATGCAAGTTTGAAGAGGGGAATGCTTGTAAAGGAGTGATCTTTCTGCGATTTCTTGTAATGTAAGAGGCCTTTTGAGCCCAATTGTGAGAGGATTATTGGGAGGATTTTGTAATCAATTCCTGAATATCACCTGTAGGAGCTTTGTAATCCTTTTTGCAGTATTTTTTAAAGCTTGCATTGATGTAATTGAGCATTAGAAAGAGGAATAAAGCGGTCATCCATTGGAAGCGGGACCATGAGACGTAGCCAACACTTGGTGAACTCCATTATCAAGTTCTTGGCATTATGGTTTGTTGTTTCTTATGTGCATTTTCTATTCTTTATGTGTTCTAATGGCTGCAACATTCTTTCATTTAATATCATTCTTCTCTTTAATTTCTGAATGGTAAATCAACTCATGTAAAACACTTAACCAAGTCATTAAAAGATCATTTTCAGATCAAGTGGTATCAGAGCAGGTTGACAGTTGGTTGTTTGAGTTTGCATGATTACCAGGGAAAATCTAAGTCCTGGTGAAGGAGAGCTTGTAGAAGGAGTTATTGAGATTGGATCAAGAAAGAGGACATCTCAAAGTGAGAAGAGGGCATCGAAAGAAGGACTTTCTCAAAACGAAAGAGAGTTTCAATGAACTTTATTTTCCATGTCGGAGATGGTAAAAGTGTTGTATGATGATTACCTGGAAGGAAATAGACCTTTTCAAGGGGAGTCTTCAAAGCAAGACAAAACTGAAGAAGGAGAGGACCCTCCTAAACCTCCTCCTTCATCTTCAACTTCTTCCTCTTCAAGTTCAAGTTCCACTTCTAACACTACTTCTTCAAGAAAACATTCTCATAAACATAAGCCAGATATGCCATTACTTAAAATTGATGTAATTTTTTTTTGCTTATGTATGATGGCGAAGTTAATGCTAAGAAACTTGATAACTGGGTTAAACAGATGGAGGTATATCGTAAGGTGCAACAAATCAAAGATGAGGCAACCAAAATCAGATTGGCATCGCTTCGTCTTGAAGGCACAACTCTCATCTGGAGGCAAAGTAAGATGCAACATGGAACTCTGCAAGTTGGTAAGATTTTTCCATCATGACATGATTTTATTTCCGCACTTAGAAAATAGTTCTATCCATTGGGATATAAGGAAAACACTTTAATTGAATGGAAAAGTCTTATGTTAAGAAAAGGACAATCGATGCAAGAATATATAGATGAATTTCATAAGATGGCTTTGATGCTAGATGTTCCATTGACTGCATAATCAACTCTTATGTAGTATATAGGAGGTTTGCCTGCTTGTATTTGTAATATTGTGTTTATGTTTGGACCTACTAATCTTGATGATGTTTCTGTTCAAGCAACATACATTGAAGCATGGAAAATTGGAGTTGGTGTATCAGGGGAATCATCTTCAAAGAAGGAAGGAAAAGGAAAAGGGAATGGGAAGAAAACAAATTCAGTGACAGTGAAGGAAGAGAAGCTCTCTTGCAAGCATTGCACGAAAGAAGGGCACGATGATGAACATTGCTGACAATTGCACCCAGAGAAGAAACCAAAGTGGTTCAAAGAGAGGAAAGGGAGGCAAAAATCTGTTTTTTAAATGCTGTAAGCTAAGACGGTAGCCGTGGTCTCGTGC
Source organism: Picea engelmannii (assembly GCA_009831015.1). Classification (NCBI taxonomy): domain Eukaryota; kingdom Viridiplantae; phylum Streptophyta; class Pinopsida; order Pinales; family Pinaceae; genus Picea; species Picea engelmannii. Next base: position 92,798 of record ML779661.1, read on the forward strand.
ATCAAGCAGAGAGGGTTCAGATTAGCAATGGCGGGAGCATCCAAGAATGATCTTCTTTGAACATCTATAAAATAAACTGGTATCCCAATAAAGCAATCAACAACCTTCGTTTTGCTTTCTATATACGCTTTCCTCCCCTACAAAGAAGAAAAACATATTTGCTGCTCTCATCCTCTGCAACAATGTGGCTTAACATAAGAATGGCATGTAATTTTAACTCATGACTTGGGCTATACGTATTTATTCATGGCTATAATCGATGAGACAAGTGGATTGAAAAGGCTTGGCACTTGGCTTTGTGTTGTAAATTCACTGGTTCAAATGAAGGCTGAGAAAACACAGACCTCTACTCTGGAAATGATAGCATTGACTCTAGACATCTGGCGTTCAAACTTTTGGCCATGGATCTCTTTTGAAAACTATCTGACCTCGAAGAATGGCCTGAGCAACCTCTTGCTCGGTTTTAGCCCATAATGATGGCACTCCACATAACAAAATGTAAAGAATGATCTCTGCACTCCACACGTCAATCTCTGGCCCATAGCTCGACTTGTAACTTGACTCATGGATGGCTTGACTTATGTCTCAACTTGTGACTTAGGTATACGCTTGGAGTTTACCATATAGTTGATACATGGTATTAGTATAGGATTAGGATAAGACACATGCACACACCCTTTTTTATTTGGCAAGAGTTTATCATTACACATCTAAAAAGGTAGAAACTAGGGTGTCTAAGCAATACTAACAAAGTTTTGGAATGCAGGTTAATGACATGTCACAAGGGTTTGGAGTAATCATAATCAATGAGAACTTTATGGGGATTTTGAGATAAAACAGTGGCCATAAAATTTTAGAAATGAGCGTGTTAAATAAAAGTTGAGAAAATACTCCAAAAGTACGAGTGCATTTTTTTATTGCTAACATAACCTAACAAAGATATGGATGAAAACCTTGTTGATAATTTGGAAATGTTTGGTCATCAAGAAGGTGGATCTAGTAGTGAGAGGAAAATGAAAACCTCACAAAAATATGAATTTCGAGAAGAATATAAGGTAATACATACTTGGGTGTATAATATCAATGTTGCAAATGGAAGGATTTGCATGAAGTGCAAAATTTGTGAGAAATATAAGGCTCAAGGTCCACAAAAATATGAATTTCGAGAAGAATATAAGGTAATACATACTTGGGTGTATAATATTAATGTTGCAAATGGAAGGATTTGCATGAAGTGCAAAATTTGTGAGAAATATAAGGCTCAAGGTCCGTGGGGTATTGACACTAGATGTAATACAATTCAATGTGATGCTATGGTAACTCATTCAAAATATTTTATTCATCAAACATCAATTCAAAAAAACTTGTATGAAACTCAAAGATTGACAAAGTCTATTCCACAACACATAATGGGCATCAATGAGGCCGATTGAGAAAAGGTGATAACCACCATCAAATTAGCATATTTTATTGCAAAAAAGTATATAGCAATTGCTACTTATGAATATCTTTAACTTCATATGCATTTACAAACACCTAATATGTCTCTTCAAGTGGAGTATTCTTCCTACATAAACATAAAATCCATAATTGAATTTATTCTTTGTATCTCAGATTACATTAAAGAGGTGCACGCTAAAAAAATGTTGGATAGTCCATTTTTCTTTGTGATGTTAGATGAAAGTATAGATAATGGTTTGAGGCAACATCTTACAACTTGACGTGAATTCTACGTATATAAACTCTAAAGTCTTAGGCCTTCTAATCTCGCAATTCAAGAAACTTATGTCCTTGATGAGAAGGGAAAATCTATGTATGATACACTCATTAGTCTAAAGGAAACAAGGTTGTTGAAAAATGAAAAATTAATGGGAGTTTCCATTGATGGTGCTTCGTTTGTGACTGAAAGTTAAAATGGTTTTATCACATTGCTACAAAATGATTTACCAAGTATTATTGGTACTCATTGCATTACACATTGTGAGGCACTTGCAGCATTAGGTGCTTCAAAGAAGATACCATAATTCTTGTATGTTGAGAAACTAGCAAACAAAGTGTACTCATGGGTTGGAAATTCAACAAAGAGAAATAATGAACTCATTTCTCTACTGGAAGTAATGGAATTAGAATCCTTAAAAGTTATTCAAATCCAAGGATTCAATGGCTATCTAGGGATCAAGTAGTTAAAAGACTCATTACATGTATGCATGCTATTTTGAGCTGATGGAAAAAGGAGAAAAAAAAAAAAACTCATGGTATCACAAGGTAAGGATTTTCTTAATTCAATTTTGTTTGAATGTGCTTGTTGATATTTTGATGGAAGAATAAACTAAACAAAAAATTCTAAGAATATAATGTGGAAGTCACATCACTTAGAGTAGCTATTGACCATACATTATAAATTCCCAAGAGATATTTTTGTAGGTCAAATACTTTTGTAGATTGTGTAATACATGTTAGTAAATTCTTGGAAAAATCTAGAGATGGATTCCTTCAAAATGTTGACAAAGAGGGGATTGCGCAGAGACATGATTTGGTATATATTTTGATCCAAGATGAACACATGTCACAACCAATGGTGACATATATCGATGGCTTCCTCAAGATATTCATACAACTTACATGGAATTATGTCCGAGCATTGATTGAGAGCTTTAATTCAAGACTCCTATATCTTTAGTTATTTAATGCAACAACGTTTTTTAGTCCTTATCATTACCCATCAAATCTTTATGTGAGAGAAACTAATGCAAAACAATGGCTTGAAATATTGTTTTCACATTTGAGCATAAATGATGTAATGAAGGTGTTAATGCACTATTGTTTGACATTATGTGCCAAAGAGAGTTGTATGAATTTATTGATGTGTTTCATTTAAATGGAGAAAGATTCTCTATTAAAGATGCATGGAAGGTATTTTCTCAAACAAAAGATTGGCACTCTAGGTATCCAAATATGTTAGAAATTATGGAAAGCAATACTTGTCATACCAACTAGCACTGTTGCATGTGAATGAGAGTTTTCAAAACAAAATATGATCAAAGATATATGGAGGACAAGGTCGCAATTAACAGACTTGATGCATTAATGTGTGTATCATTAGCAAGCCCTAACATACCAGAGGTGAAGTGGCATCGAGTTTACAAGATTTGGTGTAGTTCAAAAGGACATAGATTTGATGACATGTGAGGAATATTAACTAGCATACCCCCGAAGCGGGGGAAAGGGAATGCTGAAAAAAACTAACATGTGTTTCTTTGGCAATGCTAATTTTACCAATGTGCACCATTCTACTATCTTTGCTTAATTCTTGGGGTATTCAGTGAGAGTATTGAAATATTTGAATCATAGAAAACCAAAATCATCCATTCAAATGACTCATTCGTATATTAAAGGTGCAGAGCAACAAAAAACAGCTCGTTATTTTCTCATAAATGAAATCAAATCCCAATTGAATATTTCACATATCATTCATTCATAACAAGAGAAAGAGCCATATTGGAACGATACAACTACACCAAGCATGTTTTTAAGTTTTTCAATTTTGTCTCTAATCAAATATTTGTGGAGAATATTAGTCACTCAATCCTAAGTGGCATAAGAGATTAGCTTCATATCCTCATCTTGAACCAACTTTGTGATGCGATGTCGATGAACTTAAATATGCTTGGTTCAACATGAAAAACCTGGTTCTTGGTTGATTTGATTACTTTCCAATTGTTACAAAGTAGAGGTGTTGTTTGTTTATGCTCCAACTTGAGCTTACCAAGAATCCTTGTAAGCCATATGGATTCACTTGCAACAAGAATTACCATTTTCTAATCTACTTTGTACAAAACAAAGCCATAGTGATTTTTTTTCTACCCCACAAGATAACACATGAGCGTGCATTGAATACATAACCTATAGTTGATTTTTTGTTGTCCAAGTACCTATCTACTCTTAATCAGTGAAGCCAACCTGCCTTAAACTATTATTCCTTACAAAATCTAGACCAAAGTAAAAAGTTCCTTTAACATATATGAGGATCCTCTTCGCAGCTTTGCTCAAGTTTTGGATAAGTGGTAATCCAAGAAAAAATATTCTCAAGATAGCTTAAGTCTGTTATGGGGATCCTCTTCGCAGGTTTGCTCAAATTTTGGGTAAGTGGTAAGCTAAGAAACAATACTCTCAAGATAGCTTAAGTCTGTTATGGTAGTTATCGAATAAATAAAGTTGCCTACTAATTGTCTATATAAAACTAATCTACATGCTTCAAGTCTTCCAATATCGTCAACGTAAGTCCATCCAAATTGTCTTTTCACCAAATTTCGATGCTACTCAATTTGTTGTATATCTTTATGAACATTTTGGCACAAACCCTCATCATCTGGGCCATTTAACCAAGCTTAAATTGTCAGGTATAGTTGAAGACTACATCACTACTTTGAGCTACTAGATTTTCACACCAAAGGAATGTTGGACACCTTCTTCCACTAATTCTTTGTTAGTGGTCGCAAGGATGACATCCATGCTCATGTCCTAATGGTTTTCCCTAAGACATGGCTTGAAGCCACTCACAGAGCCAAGGAAGCACAATAGGTGGTCACTACTCAAATATAAAAACATCATTTATTCCTCATCCTTGCCCCACCACTCCCACTCTTCTCTCTCCTCTCAAGGTCCACAAATTAACATGGGATAAAATGGTTGAATGACAACTTATAGGCCTTTGCTACAATTGTGATGAAAAATACTCTTTGGGGCACAAATGTAAGGAGAAGAAACTTTTTATGGCCATTTCTAAGGAAATTTCTGAAGATGACAATGATGATTCCCCTCTAGAATAACTACACCAACCAAATGATAACAATCCTCCCTTTGATCAACTTGATGTGGAACACCTCATCTCTCTACATTCTCTGACTAGTATTTCAGCTCTACAAACTCTTAAATTAATTGGCTATATAAAGCATTGTAAAGTCATTACCCTCATTGACAGTGATAGCACACATAAATTTATTCGTCGTAGAGTTTCTCAAGAGACCCATTGCTATATCCACGCAGTCAAAAATTTTCAATTCATGATTGCTAATGGAGGTTCCATGAAATGTGGGGGTCATTATGAAATTGTTCGCCTTCAACTTGGTGATTATTCTTTAAAATCCCACATGTTTTCCATTGAAATGGGGGGTTGTGACATTGTTTTGGGTGTTGAATGGTTACACAATCTATACCCCATCACCATGGATTTCAAGGACTTAAATATGAACATCCAACAAGAGGGGCATCGCTACACTTTCCAAGGCATCACGACAGGTTCTCCTGAGATCATTAGTTCACACCATATGGAAAAATTCCTCAAAAATGGCCATTTTGGCATTATTTCCCAATTCCATGCCATTTAATCCTTTGAGGCTCCTTCCCAAACCAGTCATCTCGACATGAATCTTATCTTATCCAAACATTACTCGGTTTTTGAAAACCCCCAATTCCTCCCACCCTCTCGTGGTACCCATGATCATTCCATATGATTTATACCTAGTAGTCTCCCACCCAAAGTTCACCCTTATTACCACCCATTCGCTTAGAAAAATGAGATTTAAAGTTCAAGAATTGTTAGCCACGCGTGTCATCCGCCCTAACACCAACCCTCATTCATATCCCAGGGTTGTGGTACTAAAAAAATAAGGCACTTGGTGCATGTGCCCTGATTTTCATGCTCTTAACAAAATTACCATCCAAGATAAGTTTCACATTCCCATCATTAATGACCTTTTGGACAAATTTGTTGGTGCTCAATTTTTTACCAAACTTAATAATCGTTCTGACTATCACCAAATTCATATGAAGAAGGTCGATATTCACAAGATTACTTTTGTACTTATGATGGCCATTATGAGTTCTTGGTCATGCCCTTTGTCCTATGTAATGCACCATCAACTTTCCAAAGTCTCATGAATCACATCTTGTGACCCTTTCTACGTCATTTTTTCCTTGTCTTTTTTTATGACATCCTCATTTATAGTAGAACTTGGCATGCCCATGTTTCCCATGTGGGTTAGGTATTAAAACTACTTTCTCAACATGAAATGATTTTCAAAAGGTCCAAATCTGCCTTTGGGGCCTCAGAAGTGGAATGCTTGGGCCATATTGTTAGTAAGGATGGTGTCTAAGTGGATCCCAAGAAAGTTGAAGCTATGAAGGATTGGCCCCACCTTAAGACTCTTAAAAATTTTCAAGTCTTCCTTGGTTTAAATAGATATGATCAAAATTTCATCCAAAACTATGGAAAAATTGTAGCCCCACTCATTGTCCTCCTTAAGAAAAATTCTTTCAGTTGTAATGTGGTCATCGATCAAGCATTCTAATGTTTGAAATATTCTATGTGTACCACTCCACTACTGGATCTAGATGAATTCATGAATACTTTTTCTTTGGAGTGTGACACCTCAGGGAAATGAGTTGGTGTAGTTCTCATGCAAGAAGGTAGAGCCTTGGCCTTTACTAGTAAACAACTTTTTGAGTGACACTTGGGAAAACCAACATATGAAAAAGAAATGTTGGCCATTTTTCATGTAGTGAGTATCTTGCATCCTTATTTTCTTGGGAAACGCTTCCAAATTAAAACTGATCATCATAGCCTAAAATGTTTTTGGAACAATGGATTTCATTCACCAAGAAACAAAAGTGGGTTACCAAAATTTCTGACTATGATTATGAGATCATTTACAAGAAGGGTAAAGAGAATGTGGTAGTTGATGCTCTTTCCAGAAAATATTAAGAGGAATGGTCCCTCTTTTCACTCTCCTTCATTGTATCCAATTGGTTGGTTGAAGTTTTCCATGAATGGTTCCAAGATTCCAAAACTTCTAGCCTAATCCAACAACTGCAATAAGACTCTAATGCATCTTCGGGATACACTTGGAAAAATGAGGGGCTCCTCTATAAAGGCCACTTGTTGTTATCGGACTAATCGGTAGGTGCAGACACTAATAGATCTCCCTAGATCCACCTAGATCTAGAACAAAACAGGATAGGACACGACTCTTCCCCTAAGTTGTAATCATTGAATCTACTAATAGGAAGGAATAAGTGACATACCTTTATATTGCTTCCTTAAGTCTCTGTTGTTCCCGCTTCGCTCCGGTGCTCTCGTGAAGTCAAGTCCAAGACGACACAAACCAACCAACGTGAAGATAGCAAAGTATATATTCAATGTCAACTTATGCATATGATCAAGGAATTACACAATAAAGTAAGAATGACTTTATGGGAAAGGGACGTGCCGCTGTATCATATTAATTGAAAGTAGAAGATACAACCTGATCGCCTTGATGTTGCAAGCTTCCTTTCAGTGACCCTTGGTTCCAACACACACACTTGCTCTGTACTTGCATGAAGAAGATCTGATTCCTCTTGATAGACCAAATAGAGCCTTCAAGCTTCTGTCAAAGCAGGGTTCTTCACGCAATTATTTCACCAATTGTTCATTCAATCTTGCTTAACTGTTTCCATGAGAAACCTTTCAATATATAGGAGAAGGAGAGATGGTTACATGGATGAGGATGATTCCATCAAATATGAGAAGTCAGTAAAATGACAACCATATGAATGCTAACTCATTTTCTAGAAGATTCCCTTCTAGAACCCTCGAGACCTCTTCTCCTTTCCAAGCTTAAAAACAGGTTTTCACCCTGTGTATGGAGCAAACTGCGAGAAGTTCGCACCCTAAGTGAAGGTGGCCTATGAGAATGAGGGATTCTCGCACCCTAGGCCATAGGCAGCCTACAAACTCACTTTAAAAATATGTTTTTTGGAAGAAGACAAGAGTCACTTTTCTCAGGCAAAAAGTCCTTGTTGGGAGCCTAAATACACCATTGTTAAGACATCACCAGAGTGACCAAAATCATGTGTAACAGAATGCCCCCCAAAGTATGAGGATGGAATCTGTGACAGCCGAAATACTTCGTAAACTGCGTGTGTGTGTCAGAAACCAGGAGTGCACCTAATCAGAAACCTGCAAACAACCAAGCATCTACAGAATATAATACCAGTTCTGAGGTAGGCATTCCCATACTCAGATCACAAACGGATGACATCATGAACGTAGGTCATGGCCACCAATCAATGACTCCCAAGGTACACTAGTACAATCCAATGAATGTGAATAAATGAGCCGAGGTCGAACATTCAACAGAATCTCCCGATCAGGGGTCAATGATGAAAACCCACTGTCGAAAGCGAGGAAACCTGCCATTGAGGCGTGCAAGTCCCAAGGTACCAAATAATTTCTAAGTCTTGCTTCCGGATAATGAGTTGGAGTCGATGGAACAAGACTCGTCACAGGAGGGCCTTGATGTATCCCCCATCAATGAAACAAAATAAGTAACAGATTTTGAAGGTGAAACAGAGTACGAATATAGGTCAGAACGAACACAGGGAAGGCCGACATGGTAAGAATGGACAACTGCAGATGGTCGACTCAATAGAGGGTTTGGATGAACTTCTCTTGAACATATGAATGACACGACCAAGGACTTGGTAGCATCGACTCAGAGATGACTCAGGATATGACCTTGTAGCAAGTCGAATGAGAGACAAATGGATTTCCCAAACCAGCTTCAAATAATGAATAGGAGGTGTCATGTTCAAGAGAGACACTTACTACCAAAAATATGAATACAAAAACATATCCCTTTCCCAAATTTTCCCCCACCATTTCTGGTGAGTACCTCTTTATTTTTACGCAAGCTTGAGGAGGATAACATATGCTTGTGAATGTAAGATCATCCTTCGGACGAGTCCCTCGGAGTATGGTTAATGAACCCTAGGAAGGAGTGGCTCGGTCCCATTACGAGTCTTTTGATGTTTGTTTAACGAGTCTAAAGATAGAAAACTCAAGGGTTTTTCATGTTTTGAGACTCTGAAAAACACTTAAAGAGAACTATCTCAGTTCCTTTTTCGTAAAATAGTTCGACAAGACCGAAAAAGTGATAAACTATCGCCCATTGAACGTTTTGTTTAGATACTTTTACGAGCGTGAACAGAACAAGGTCGTTCGGCAATCTTTTTGTTTTCTATGGAGTGTGAAAAGAGCTTAAAGGATACTCCTTTGTGTTCATCGTTTTCGTGTTACCATGACGAGTACAAAAAGACGAGAAAAGTATACTCGGTTACATTCTCATGTATTTTCGAGCGCGAGAACGAATGAAGACTGAGCTCGAAGTTTTTCTAAAAACTATAAAAAGCAGTCGTACATGCTACGAAAAAAGAAAAAACATCCGTACTCTTTCGTGTGGACTTCAAAGTCGTTATATCTGCAAAAGGTCACACTCATAGGGATATTAGGCATTAGGTTTGATGGACAAAACAATATAAAAATCAACAAAAATGGTAAAAAGTAAATATATGTGGGTAAAAGGGCTTTTACCATATTCATTGTGATTTTGCCAAGAACTTTGCCCAAAACAACTCTTTTTACCTCAAATTTCATTGCTCGGTCACGGGAGGAAAAGGTGACCATTTAGCGAGCCGTCTCTGTCAACGAGGTAAGCCCTTGATCTTCTACCTTTTCCATGGTTTAGTTTTTGTTTTCATTGGCAATTTTCAAGGTTTTGGGTTTGTTTTAGGGCCAAAACTTGCGCCCGAGCGTTCTCACAGGCTAGCCATACGGGACCTGCAAGAATGCATGATTCTCGCAAGCATCCTTAAGGGAACCTACGAGAATCTCACACTGTGCTAAAGGGGCACCTATGAGAGCCGAAAAATGAAATTTCAACTTGATTTTTGCTCGATAAAAAATATGCCAAGGTTTGAAATGAGTTGTTGACTCTTCTCTTATGGTTGTTGTGTAGGCATTTGACCGTCACGATGCTGGAGTGGCGAGAAAGAGAACATGAGGAGGAGGATTCCATTGCCGGGAATGACCCGAGCACTGTTGTCGCCCTCTGAGACTGTGGGATCTTGAAATTCTTATGGATTCCTGGCATGAGGGCCCAAATCAGGTTGTTGGAGTACCTGGTTCATATGTGGGACGTGGACCAGTAGTTGTTTCACGTGGGAGTCCACACCTTGACCCTAGATATTGAGGATATCTACTTTCTGACAGGGTTATCACGGCGTGGGTACCACTCTAGCTTGACCGGTAGCCGAGGTGGCGGACTCCCTATGAGTGAGTATTGTCGCCAGTACTGTGTCCCAGAGGCAGAAAGAAGCAAAGGCAAGGTGGCTATTTGGGGGGTCCAAGATTTGACCCTGCGAACCATCTTGTTCACTATAGAATGCATGGCTGGGAGCGCAACTCCACACATGGCTCTCCAGAGCTACTTCCAATATGCCATAGACTGCACAGAGCCACGAGTCTTCAACTGGTCAGATACAATTCTCCACAGTATGAAGAGGCAATTGACAAAATGCAGGAAGGGCGACCTGAAGTAGTTCGAGTACGGATCACTTTTGGTGTCCTTTTTTCTTGAGAGGGTCCTATTGCTGAGATTACAGGTTGAGTGGGGTTTACCGGCCCCATAGGATCCGAGGATGTTGAGGTGGTGCAACCTCATGGCCCGACACGTATTTGGGCCTATCATCAAATACAATGATTCATTCTTTGACTGGTTGCGGCCACAAATGTTGATGGTTGATGACTACGCCTACGTCTGATTGGACTTCCGAGGGGATCTGAATTTAGCCCTACCTGAGGATGCTCAGTGGGGTGACCTAGGTAAGAAGTACACATTTTGTTCTTTTAAATGTTTTTGTGATTTTTATCATATAAAATGTTTTTATGTTTGTCCAAGAACTGATCAAAAATCTCTTTTTGATGACACAGATGTGGGGCCATACCGACCTCCAGGCACGTCTCCTATTCAGTGACGAGGAGAGGCGGCTTCAGTGGCATGATGGGATGTTGAAGACTATGAGGCAGTGGAGCAAAACTTGGAGGGGTTGACTGCTGACATTCCAGACATGACTATCGGAGAGATCCCTCGGCATTATCAGTGCCATACTGTGGGCGTGTCAGAGTCTATTAGTCGACTACTTCGTAGGGTGGCCCGGGCAGTTGTGTGTTATCATGAGCGTCACCCATGACACTATTTTCTAGAAGCTACGAACTTCATTTTTGAGATTTTGGTCCTTGGACAAAAACTTTTTGTAAAAACTTTTGATCGTTATATACATATATACAGCTTCTACCGGCTTATCTTGTGTTGTGTGATACATGTGATGTGATTGGTTTATAAATGGCCCAAATGTATGTCTAATACATAGTTAGCTAATGCATCAATTAATATATTTAGACATCTAGGAATGTCCTGATACTCAATATAATCAAAATAATGTTCCAAGAGGCGAATTCGTAAATATACCCATAATAAAGTAGGACTTCGAATAGCATAGACATTACTTAACTGTAGTACTACTAGCTGTGAATCGAGTTGTTTAACCAAGTGATGGATACCGAGCGAAATAGCATCAATCAACAATTTGATAACAGTGCTATACTTTGCAATATTGTTGGTCGCACTGCCGAGACACACACCTCGTAGAGTGATAAGTTCGTTTGTAGGGGCGTAAATCGCCCAAGCAGCAGAAGCAAGGTTCTGAGTACTATGGCTAGCACCATCAGCGAAGCCAATGTGGGGTAGCGAAGACTTGAACATCTGGAAACCAAACACAATGTAACATAAGGGCAGAGAATAGATAACGAAAAAGCATACTACAGTAACACACAAGAAGTATGATACAATAAAATACAAGTACTCATGCACAGGTGATCTTAGGCATAGTACTTCTTTAAGTACAACCCATTTTTGGGTTCACTCAAAGGGATACCATCATAATCTACTAACTTGTAAGCTCCTTTCTCCAAAACTCGTCTAACGATATACAGTCCTCACCACATAGCTTCAAATTTTCTAGCCCCTAGCATATCTCGATCTTGTTCGTAAAGGAGAACCAAATCACCTTCGGAGAAAACGCGAAGCTTGACATGTTTTTCGTATTGGGCTTTGACGCATTTCTTCTGAGCTTCTATGAATAGGGTGGCGTCACGACAAGTTTCATCTAATCGCATGAGATACAACAGATGTTCTTCTTCAGCAGAAGTGTTTGGGAGGAGTTCGGCGGCTAGTTGTAGGGAGGGTATCTCACATTCAATCGACATGATGGCTTCTAGACCATAGACTAACTGGAATGGTGTAAACCTGGTAGCAAACTTAACGGATGTCTGGTAAGCCCACAATGCTGAAAACAACATCGTGTGCCAACTCGTTTTGTGAATCCCTATCATTCGTCAAAGCATGGTAATGAGGACTTTGTTAATTGCTTCGACTTGGCCGTTGTCTTGTGGGTAATAGGGTGTTGAGTGTTCATGGCGAAGACCCAAATTTTCAGTGAGTTCGAACATCATGAAATTTCTAAAGTGGCTACCGTGATCGGTGACAATATCTTGAGGAATACCAAAACGAGCTATGATGTGATTGAATATGAATAATGTTGTGGTCTTTCCGGTGTTGTGAAATGTCAGCATCGCCTCGACCCATTTTGTAAAATAGTCTATGGCTACAATAATGTATCCATGCCCCCCGACCGAGTGAGGGTGACATGTCATGAAATCGATACCTCATTTCACAAAAGGACCGACGGAGACCACAGGGTGAAGAGGAGCGGGATGTGATCATATTTTATGGTTGTAGGTCTAGAAAGCGTGGCATTTTTGGACAACAATTATACAATCGTTAAATAAAGAAGGCCAAAAATACCCAGCTCGCAAGATCTTCTCGGCAGTAGCATACCCAGACATATGACCACCACAGGCTCCAGAATGGTAGTCATTTAGGGATTTCTCGGCTTCATCAAACGTGAGGCAGCGTCGAAAAACTGAGTCAATCCCACGACGATAAAGAGTATCACCGAGGATAATATACTGACGGGCTTGGTAGTGTATTCGACAGCGGTCAGTACTAGACAAATTGGGCTGGAAAGTCTGGGTTTGGAGATATATGATGATATCTCCATACCAAAGATCATCGGAACTAATCAGGAAAAGGGATTCATCAGGTAATGAATCAGCTGCTACATTTTCTGTCTCAGAGTAGGGAAAATCGCATATCAACTCGGCAAACACTAAGGATTTCTTGGACTTAGCGTGTTTGAATTCTAAGTCAAACTCCTGGAGTATCACGATCCATTTGGAGTATTTTCCCCCAGCAATTGACGTCTGAGAATGTGTTGCATAGGGTTGCAGTTAGAAATTACCGTAGTCTTGTGAGAGAGGATATAGTGTCGGAAACGTTGAACTGCTTGGACGACTGCCAAGGCCAGTTTTTCGACATGTAAATACTTGGTTTCGGTAGGCGTTAGACTTCAACTCAAGTAATAGATGACATGTTCATCATGAGAATCATCCTCTTGGATGAGAACCATACCGATGGTGTAATCCGAGGCTGCGAGGTAGAGGAAATAATCACGACTGTAATCCGGTGGGAAGAGAAGCAGAGTACGTGTAAACGACAGTTTCAAAGCTTCGAAATCTTTGTTGGCGATGGTATCCCATACGAACTCGAACCCCTTTTTGAGTAGTTGCGTAAATCCAAGAGTTAGCTCGGCATAGTTCGGGATGAAACGATGAATAAAGTTTGCTTTCCCTTGCAAACTTTGTAACTGGTGAAGAGAAGAAGGAGGAGGGAGATTGAGGATCGCCTTGACCTTCAAAGGATCTACCCTGATCCCTTGACATGAAACAATAAATCCTAGAAGTCGGTCGGATTCTACGCAGAAAATGCATTTGTGAGGATTCAAGCATATATGGTAAAACCGACATCGGAGAAAAATGGCTCGGAGGTGTATTGGATGATCGACACGGTGCATGGAATGAGTGGGTAAGTCATCAAGATATGGCTGCACGATGTGCTTGATATCATGGAAGGCATAAGACATAGCGCACTGGAAAGTTGCGCCAATGTTTTTTAGATCGAAAGGAAGTTTCTGATAGGCAAAAGTTCCCCAAGGACAAATAAAAGCGGTTTTGTGTTGATCCTCAGGAACAATATTGATTTGATTATATCCGGAGAAACCATCCATCAGAGAGAAGATTTCACTTCCGGCACAATCGTCGACAATCTGGTCGACGAAAGGGGTAGGAAAGTTATCTTTAGGACATGCTTTTTTAATATCCCTATAATCAACGCACACGTGGATTGTGCCTTGTTTATTGTCGATTGGGACAATATTGGAAACCCAGTCAGTGAGAGCCACCGGGTAAATAAAGATGGCTTTGAGAAGTTTATCGACTTCAAGCTTGATAGCGACCGCTTTACGTGGGTGGACCGGACGAAGGCGTTGCCGGACGGGTTTAGCATCTGGGTATGTCTTGATCTCATGTATCACAATGTCGGGGTCAATACCCAGCATTTCTTCATAGCTCCAGGCGAAGACGTCACAAAATTCTTTGAAAAGTGACTAGTAGGTGACGATTTCGTCAGGGGAACACGAAGCTCCAATATGCAAATTTTCGACAATTCCAGGTTTTATGGATATGTCGAAGGGAATGGTGGGTGAGATATTTCTCAAGTTACCTTCGAAAAACACATCGTATGTAGACTCAGGAACGGTGGAAATGACGACAACGGTTGACGGGGTCGAGATCCGTTGGTAGCTCTCAATGGTGTGTATTTCTAGGAAGAGGATGGAATGATGATGTCCATCGTCCCAGGGGGTGTCTTCCATAACAGACATAATCATCTCGTCCATGGAAAAATTGACTCGGAAAGGATTTGGAGATAAATAACCAAGAGAGGGGGTAGAAGGAGTTGTCAATTGAATGGCCCGATAGGCAGATTCGACTGGACTCAAAGGCATTTCGTCGTTGTAACGAAGATGATTGCCAGGGTTGGGTACCATCCATGGGTCGTGAGACACAGGGGTTCTATGAATAGAGGTGGAGATCATGTTGATTGAAGAGACAGATGGATGTGGAACATTGGGTGGTGGGATGGGGAAGATACCCATTAACGAGGAGTCTTTAAGAAGACCCACACCGACGTTCTCGTATCCGGGGGGGGGTTTGGAAATGAATGATACATTGCCCGTACGTGCATCTGAGTTAAAGAAGGATAATTGGTCGATGGTAATTACCTTTCCTTGATGTGGGAAACGTACAACACGAAAAAGAGTTGACACAACTGTGCACATGGAATCAATCCAGCTACAGCCAAGTAGAAGGTTGTAATCGAGAGGAGCGTCAAAGACTTCCACTTCAACTTGGACCGTTTTTCCTTCTAACGTAATTGGCAACGAAGGGAGGACACCGTAAGGCTTAAAACCGAAGCCATTAAAGGCTTTGAGTGTGTTGTGGGATTCAGTCAAAGGAGGAGAGCCGATGGATTTCCAGCAGGTAATAGACATGACACACGTCGAGTCACCCTCGTCGATAACAGTTCTACAAATGTTTTTGTCAGAGACAATAACTTGTATTTGGAATGCGAGTTGATGGGGTAACCTTGGAATGTGATCTTCTAAGTCAAAAATTATTATATTCATGTCCGTAGGGTCGATTCCACCGATAGCTTTCAACAGTGCCTTCCATTGTATAGGACAACTTTGAAGGACTTCTAGGGTTGACATCGCGGATGGTGCTTGGGCCAGATCTTCAACAATATTGTAGTTCTGGGCAGCACAGGCATGAGGATTGAAAGCCGATTTCCGAACGATGCCCTTTGGAGGAGGGTGAAGGACTATGTCAAGGCTTGGTTGTTCGAGATGAAGAGGACCATTGGTAGGGGGAGTCGTAGGAGATGGTTGGACCAACGAAGGAGGTATAGCATCAACCTTCTCTTTGGAGGAAGAATAATCTTTGGCTCGAGTGGTAAGTGTGATGTCATTTTGCTTTGAATCACCTGTACACATTAAGACATAGGATGTATTGGAGGGGGAGGGTTGGTCATGAATGACCAATTGGGCCTGTTGTTGAGAAGGGAACGGTTGTGAAAATACGGTCGAAGTGGGTGGTTTCGTGGTCCCTTGAAGGAACTTAGTAACCTCGGCTCGTCATGGACAATCCTTAGTGTAGTGATCATCACCACAGATAAGACAAGGGTATCGGGGTTTGCACTTATCCCTATCGTCAACAGGTGGTGTTTTGGTTCTCTCTGCTTGCGAATTATTTTTGTCCTCCTTATTCTTACCCTTTCCCTTTCTAAATTTGTTTTTAGTGACGGGGGTAGATTGAATAGCATTTACCTCAGAAGTTTTGCTGGTGGGAGGGGTAGGAGACGGAGCATTTTGAACATTAGAAGAAATGGGTTTGGGGTTGTTGCTAGAGGTTTGGACAGAATGCAGTTGGGCATGGAAAGTGCCAATCATACCGTCGGCCGCATGAGAAGCAACAAGAGTAGTTGAAGTGGTGGAAGTAGAAGGATGAGGTGCATCAGGGAGTAAGTCGTAAAGAGTACCCATTTGTGAGTAAACGAGGTCAAGGTATTGAGCACGACTAATGGCATGTTCTTCTGTGACAACTCAACCCATGGTGATGTCACAACCAATGTTGTTCACAAATGATTTCATGAACCACTCTGCCAACAACTGATCGGGAAGTTTGATTTTGATGAGACATCGTATCCGTCGCCATTCATGAATGTGGTCGGAGATATGAGTGGCTTTGGTTTGTTTGAAAGAACTCAAAATCTCGATCCCTGTTTCATAGCGGATCGGTAACTGGTAGTGAGTGAGGAAATCCATAGCGAGGGTGTTGAAGTCGGTGAATAAACCTCGTGGTAATTCTATATACCACTTCGTGGCAGAACCCGTGAGAGTTCTTTGAAAAAGGTGTAAATGAATAGAGTCATCCATCAAGGAGTTGGATGAGCACCAAAGGTGAAAAGTCATAACATGATTGTTCGGGTCCTCTCCCGGTTTGCCATTAAATTTAGGGATGTCAGATGATAGTTTGGTCGGTATAGTGGGCCATTGGGGAGAGTGACGGATCAGATCATTTAAAATCCTCGATAGATCTAGGAGGTCTAGGGTGGCTAAGAAAGGTAATTATCTATTCACAGACAGGTATTGGTGACTTTGGGGAGGGAGTCCCGTTGGCAAACCAGTGGGACCGTAAGCAATTTGCATATAATGCGAAGATCCGGCCAGATTCGGTAGTGGTTGTGGAGGCAAGTAACTCATAGGGTTGTACCCTTGAATAGGGGAGTGGGGTTGAGCATTTGAGCCCCAAATAGGATTAGACGTACCTGGATAGGGTTGGTCGGTACTAGGGGGTATGACGGAGGTAGCTGGAAGTTGTTTCCCCCTAGTCGAATGAGGGTTATGTTGTATAAGATGATTCCAATACTGGGCCAAATATGGAGGTATGTTTTGTCCATAGGGTGGGGTCGGTGGGGGTTTCCCTCCAATCGGGGGTTGTGTTCTGATTGGGATTTGTTCTATAAGGGGGGGTTGAGTTGGGCCTCCTTGGTGAAATTGTCCACCAACAGGAATATGGTAATTTGGTGTGAATGATGGAATGGTGCCACTAAGATCAGTGCCTCTGATAGAGGATGGAAGAGGTCCTCTAAAAGGAGGTGGAGGAAATGTCGGAATGAAACTGGGAGGAGAGTGCCCAGAAGGAGTGGGACCACCAGGAGTTCCGGATGTGATTTGCGTACGAGCGGGAATAGAGGCATTCAATGCACGGTACCGGGTGGAAGTGTCAGGGTGACTCTGGGTGAAAGTGGTGTGCCAATGGGGGCTTGGCTAGCCGCGGTAATCCCGGTGTGAAGACTCGTAGTATCTATGTAATGGACCATTTGTAAAGGGAGAGTCAAGATGTGGTCAACTCGTGGAGCTTCTGTACCAGAAAAATAATAAGCAGTAGTAAAAGGTACTGCGTCTGGATCAGATGTTTCGGGTAGCGTAGGTGAGATGGTGATATCAATGCCTGCTCCTGAGCCAAAGAGATCCTATCTAAAAACGCCAGTAGTCCAAAAAGGATCTTGACCCTCAGGTCCTGGGAAAGGTCCAGTCGGTGATCCAGAAGACAAAACAACCAAGTCTCTGGAAGAATTCACTCGCATAATACCTCTCTCGGAGTCAGGATGAAGTCGAAAGTCCTCTCGAGAATTGGTCATTTGAAACCGTTCTAGAGAGTCAATTCTTTCCACTTGTGGAGTGGTAACGTCTTGGACTTCACTCTGTTGAGGAGAGCCCTCCGGTCAGTTGGTAGGAAAGGGTTGAGAACCTTCCAGATTTTTTGGGGGTAAGCCTTGCATTCTACGTGAACGACGTGGAGGGTCAATTGTGATCGAGTTGAAAACTTACGAAGAAAATTCTATGGTCAACTTGGGTAAACAAACAACATGCGCTAGTAAAAATCTAGGAAGCAAAACCAAGCAAACGAGACCTTCTAATTCCAAAGTCACTAGTTGGTGATGAAATCCAACGTCGCAACAATGAGACGAGAAGGGGTTGGGCTAGGGTGGAAAAGTTACATTGACGACCTGCTTAATGGACTTACACCCTAGTGCAAGCTCCCACACATAATCATGGGTATACCCTCCAATGAGCCCGAGTGAGTTTGGCCAACATCGATTCCAGGTACCATGAAGACTTGCCCCTTCACAATCACCTTGTGTAAGACCCTAAGAAGATAGGCCACTAAGGTTACCACCAACAACAATAAATCCTAGGGGAACAGTCGACAGTCCGATCCCCACACAAGGGCAGGGTCTCTAGCCCAAAATCAGCTTGAGAGGCCTCCACTCATCATTGTGGGTATACCTTCAAGTGACCCCTGTAATATGTGCAATCCCTACATTGATATCAACAAAGCAGGGTGAGTAACTCTGTCAATATCAATGCGACCTTGGGTTTGACCCTTGTGTGAGAAGGGCTTCCCAGGAAAAAATGTTGCAAATGGAATTTGACACTCCTTACCACAAGATGCTATTGTGTGTTTTGTGCTTTGGAGAGTGTATCTCTTTGCCTATTCCAAAGCTCTAGCCTAGCTAATGTTGGTGTAATAGAGTCCTAGAAAAAAGTTACTAGTTAAATTTTAAAATTTGCGCCATATTATTAAACGTTGTTGTTACTCAAAGGAGATAGAAATGAAACCGATGTTGTGTGAGACTCTGACCCAACAATGCATAGATAGGAATGAAAGATATCAATTTTTGTTC
Source organism: Picea engelmannii (assembly GCA_009831015.1). Taxonomy (NCBI): domain Eukaryota; kingdom Viridiplantae; phylum Streptophyta; class Pinopsida; order Pinales; family Pinaceae; genus Picea; species Picea engelmannii. The sequence goes on from ML779661.1 coordinate 111,943, forward strand.
GATGAATCCTATTTACAGGAGGGAAAGAGAAGTTTTCTGGAACAATCTTGAACTACAATACACAATCTTCTTTGAAATGCAATATCAACGAATCATGAACAATGTCAACTCTCTATTCGTTCTATTTCAACAATTGAACGCCAATATTTTCGAAATAAAAAATTGCTGTTAAAAAGAAAAATGTTTTTTAGTTTTCAATAGAAACCACACAACAGTGGTGGAACTAAGGAGAACCAACAACTAATGAAAAAAAATATACGACAAAACTCAAACCAATCTTTCAACGAAGACAAAAATAACAAGTAGACAAGCCTAGTCTTTTCAAATGCATGAGGGCAACAATTTTCCAAGTAATGAGCAATTGAGAAAGACGATTAATCTCAACTTTTAAACCTATCATCGGCTCCCAACCAAACAAGCACTTGGATTTCAGAACCAGAGATTATATCCTTATTAAGAAAAGGTCAAGAGATAACAGTTGAGAAAAAATGAACAAGAAGAGATTTCGATTTCTGAAGACTAATCATTCACAAAATCCGAAGTCAAGAAACAATCAATCACTGGCAAAAGAAGTTTTTTTCAGACACACATACAAATCTGGGCATTTGAGCATACAAAAAACCTTAATCCCAAAATTTTGCAAATGGGTTCGCAGGCAGGCAGTGGTGTACAACGCAAGAATGAAGCATTCTTGCAGGCTGGTCACAAGCAGAGTGCGAGAGGTTCGCACTGGATTGACAAGAAGGGTGCGAACTCTAGGGGTTCTCACAGGCTACAAAAGGGTTCAGTGCGAGAATGCTTGAAACTAAGCAAAATTTGGAAAAAAGACAAATTTTTTTAAGGAACCTCTGGACCCAGAGAGTCTGTCAAGGTTTCCTCAAGACTCAGAGATTGATAGAAATGAAAAATGGTAAGGTAAGAGAAAATGACCAAGGAAAAACACCAAAAACCACTAAAAAATGGGTTGCATCCCCAGTGGAGTCGCCAGTTTTTTTATTGGACTAATCGGTAGGTGCGGACACTAACAGATCTCCCTAGATCCACCTGGATCTAGAACAAAATAGGACAGGACACGACTCTTCCCCTAAGTTGTAATCATTGAATCTACTAATAGGAAGGAATAAGTGACATACCTTTATATCGCTTCCTTAAGTCTTTGTTGTTCCCGCTTCACTCCGGTGCTCTCGTGAAGTCAAGTTCAAGACGACACAAACCAACCAAAGTGAATATAGCAAATAGCAAAGTATATATTCAATGTCAACTTATGCATATGATCAAGGAATTACACAATAAAGTAAGAATGACTTTATGGGAAAGGGACGTGCTGCTGTATCATATTAATTGAAAGTAGAAGATACAACCTGATCGCCTTGATGTTGCAAGCTTCCTTTCAGTGACCCTTGGTTCCAACACACACACTTTCTCTGTACTTGCATGAAGAAGATCTGATTCCTCTTGATAGACCAAATAGAGCCTTCAAGCTTATGTCAAAGCAAGGTTCTTCACACAATTCTTTCACCAATTCTTCATTCAATCTTGCTTAACCTTTTCCATGAGAAACCTTTCAATATATAGGAGAATGAGAGATGGTTACATGGATGAGTATGATCCCATCAAATCTGAGAAGTTAGTAAAATGACAACCATACGAATGCCAACTCATTTTCTAGAAGATTCCCTTCTAGAACCCTCGAGACCTCTTCTCCTTTCCAAGCTTAAAAACAGGTTCGCACCCTGTGTATGGAGCAAACTGCGAGAAGTTCACACCCTAAGTGAAGGTGGCCTACGAGAATGAGGGATTCTCGCACCCTAGGCCATAGGCAGCCTGCGAACTCACTTTAAAAATATGTTTTTTGGAAGGAGACAGGAGTCACTTTTCTCAGGCAAAAATTCCTTGTTGGGAGCCTAAATAAACCATTGTTAAGACATCACCAGAGTGACCAAAATCATGTGTAACACTTGTATTTGAGTAAACAGTCCAAATTCAAATCCATTGATCTCTCTGAACTCCATTCCTTACCAACTGCAATACATTCTGGCTTTCATAAAACCTATTAATGCATCAAACATTCATTTTTTTGTGAAGGCATGAAGCAGGATATACACACTTTTGTGGCTGAATGTGATCTTTGCCAATGAAACAAGGGAGAAATAGTGAAAAATCTACAAGCACTACAACCTCTCCCTATTTGACTTGTTGTATGGGCATATATCTCTATGTAATTCACCATCGAATTACCCAAATCTAGAAATAAATCAGTCATCATGGTTGTGGTTGATAGACTTTCCAAATATGCTCATTTATGTGCCCTCCAACACCCATTTAAAGCTTCCACAGTGGCTCAAGTTTTCATGGACAATATATTCAAACAACATGGTATGCCACAATCTATTGTGTCAGATTGTAATATGAATTTCACAAGTAACTTTTGGCAAGAATTGTTCAAGATCTAGGGCACCCAACTGCATCTCAACATTTCCTATCCTCTCAAGACTGATGGTCAAATAGAAGTTGTCAACAAGTTCTTGGAAGCCTATTTGAAGTGCTTCGCATTCGAATGACAATATCAATGGGTTTAATGGTTACCCCTTGTTGAATAATAGTACAATACAACTTATCATGGTGTCATTCCCATAACTCCCTTTTAGGCAGTCTATGGTCAAAATTCCCCATCAATATTATCTTACCTACTAGGTGTCTCAAAGGTCCAAGAGGTTGAAAAAACCCTTACAGTTCGAGTTGGCATTCTATGCACTCTCAAATATCATTTGTTCATGGCTCATAATTGAACGAAGCAACATGCTGATTAGCATCTCTTTGAACATGATTTTGCTGAAGGGAATAATTTTGTTCTTCATCTACAACCATATAAGCAAATTTCTCTCAAAGAAGACCATTTCCAAAAGCTTGATCTGAATTTTAATGGCCCCTTTACAATCATCAAGCGCATTGGGCCCATGGATTACAAATAAGCACTTCCAAGCCACTCCAAGATCCATCCAATTTTTCATGTCTCTTGCTTAAAGAAAGTGATTGGATCCAAGTGCCATGTTCAAACTAGTTTGCTTGAATTGGATGAAGAAGGTTCCATTTGGTTTCAACCACAAGTCGTCCTTGACCAATGCGAGTGCCATCTCCACCAGTGCACAATTCAGGAAGTTTTAATACAATGGAAGGATACACCCCCTGAGGATGCCACATGGGAGCCAACCGCCATTCTGCAGCAATTTCCACATCTCAAGCCTCAAGGACAAGGCTATTGTTTAGGGTTGGGGGGGGGGGGCATGTTAGGGTCTTAACCTCACTAACCCCTAAAGTAGATAAAATATTATGTATTTCTATGTGATAAATGTCATCATTAGTAAATAAGGCCTATGTAGTAGTGTGAACACAACTATTGTAGGAAGGCTTACTAGAAGGTTCCACCTACTAGAAAGTTCTTTCTCTAGAATGTTCTTAAGAAGATAGATGTAGTATATATAGAGGTAGAAGCATTGTAAAGTGTGTCTTGTGGAATCATTTTAATTTGAGATTTACTCTATTAGAGGTTTTCTCCTCAAAGAGTCAAGTGAACAATACTTCCAAATTAATAAAGGTATCTTATTTTGGCCCATTAAGTCATTGTGTTTGCTATTATGTTTCTTTCTGAAATATGTGTGCTCTTGCTCTAAATATTTCTATTATGTACCTTATAGTCTCTAAATGGTTCTCATGTGATAGGAGAAGCTCGAAATTTCATGGCTAACTAAGATATCAGGGAAATAAAAAGGGCTCTTCACAGGCACGAAGACATTAGTCAAGCGAACAATAGTGTCTTATTGATTGTCTCCTCCAAGGTTACAAAGATGGAATAGGCCAACATATCTCAGAATGCCAACTTCATAAATCTTCTCCTCCTCTAGAAACATCTAATTGTCTTATTGGAAACTAAATGCAACAAACTTCACTCTTTGGTCCTCTCACAGTGCATGGATTCTTTTCCCTTTGCCTCCAAAAATCATGGCACCAAGGGTTCAAATCAAGAAGGGATAATAGAAGTTGAAACAATATATCAAAATCAAGTCCCTATGGATATTGAGGGTGCAAGTCCTACTCACTTCGACAAGGGGTAGGAAGAAAAATGCAATGTTCACATTTGAAACAATGTGCATGTCCTTTAAAGTTATATGTATTTTGGGTTAGTTTGTTAGGCAGGTTACTAACATAAACACTTGGAACTCTTCTTTGGAGGAGAAATTTTTGTCTTTAGATGTAAATATGGAAATATTTCTAATCTTGTTATGAACATAGGGAATGTAACCACTGCTACCCTTGGCGCAACTAATCCTTTGAATTAATATAATTTATATTTTGGTTATATATATATAGTGGTTGTAGCTCAATTGGTTGGGGTGGGGGGTTTTCTCCTCCCCACCCAGTTTCAAGTCTCATCTATGCGACATGCTACTCTCTGTGAGCTATTCTTCTCGAAATTCTCGACCATCCTATATTCTTCGGATTTCGGGGGAGATTGTTGTGAATGTAGTGAGCTTCGCGCCATGAACCAAAAAGTATATATATAACACCTTTTTTAATCTTATGTTACTATTAAGAACATATTCTTTAGTAGAATCTTAAATACCTTAATATGTATACATAGATTACTTCTACATCTTACATTACATTTTGGCACCCATTATATTGGCCATATTTATAGCGAAACAAGATTCCAAAATCACAATTCCTTGGGTTGCTCACTTGTGTAATTCTATTTTTTATTTTTTAATTTGAATGATGTATTTTCTAAATAATTTGATTTATTTATGCTTGTGCAAACAATAACATTAAACATATTTATTTTGTATTGCTTTAGAATAATTACTATGATTATTAAAAAAAAAACATTTTCCTTCTAATTAATATATTTTTTTTTCCACAGAAAAAATTCGTAATTTCATTAAGGAGGTACAAAATTACATTCGCAAGTATATAATGGCTATAAGGAAATAGCCAAGTATATAGTAACTAAAAGGGAACTACATAGAGAAAATTACATTTAACAAGTGCCCGAAGCACAACCCCAGACATGGGAAAAAACCAGAAATAAAAGAGGCTTGAGAGGGCCCAGATCTAGCTAATAAGCCACTAAACATAGTTACAAACATGTCAAAATAGACTGGGAAAACCCTGCATCTACAGGAAAATAGTTCAGATGTCGCACACCCGAAGATGGACCTCAAAGTGCGGAAGCACTACACGCCCAATAGTGGACCTCAAAGCTCTGACCCAACCTCCATAAAGAAGCAGAAAACCCAACAACCGATACGAAAGCATCAGATCCCAGGTCCAAAGACCCAGCACCTGGCCAACAAACCTCCGAGAGAGAGCCTCCAGGGAAACCCCAAATCGGATCAAGAAGAAGACGGAGAGGCGAAGCTGAACAAAACCCAACTATCGTCAGCCAAAACCAGAGAAGAAAGGATTCGGCTAAGGAAGAAACCCTAACCACCCCAAGAACCAGCAAAAGGAGCTCCATACAACATACAATCCACAGGCCGCACATGCCAATGCACCAGAGAAAAACCAAACGAGAAACCGAGCATCCTCGGGGTCCAGACCACATGCGGTGAAAGAAGGCGGTTGACCAAAGCATATCCAAACTGTTGAGTGGTTGGGCACCAGTGAATACATGTATCGTTCATCCAAGGGGGTGAAGCCACAATCCAGGGAGTCGCCAACAGTAGGGAGGCGCCCATGAAGAAACTATGCGGGAGGGATTTCATCCAGAGAAACCCTAGCCGCAGAGCCCTTCCTTCAAACCTCTTCTAATTAATATGTTATTTTCTTTTTTATTTATTTATTTTTTAATTATGGAAAATTGGTAATTTGTTAGAGTTATTTAGACTAGATTTGGGATTTTTATCTCTTCTTTTCCTTTTTTTAACCATGGGAATCGATAAATTGTTAAAGTGATCTAGGTTAAGCCTAGGATCAAACTAATTGGATGCCACTATAATCCAACAATATATTTAACATCTTGCAAACCATATATACCAATAGCGTGTGACTTAGAAAGGCCCGAGGCATCTCGAGGCACGCCAAAGTGGACCTCTATCTAGGGGAAATCTACCCTTCTAGCCATATCACAACAGGCCAAAGTCTCATTAGGGATTTGATCCCAAGTAGGGAGAGTTCAAGACCTATCTCTCAACCATCTCGTCAAGCCACCTCAACCATTTACCCTTTTTTTAAGGAAAAAATTGAAAAAAAATCCAAGAAACACTACCTTACACTCATGGATGGCATCCCTACTTAACCCATAGACATAGAATTGTACACATTTCCTAAAACAACTCAAACTAAACACTTATCGACATGAAACTAATCAAATACCAAATAACATTAACAATAATGAATAAACCTAACCCTCAAACTTCATTACTTAAAAAAAATATAAATACAAATTATCCAAATTATATTCCTTAAACGCACACTACTAAAAGAGTACCATAATATAATATTATATGTGAATTTGAGGATAAACAGTATCATGAATTAATCAACCAACCAATGGTATTACTCACAACGTTTAATTCATTTATAGAAGACATGTCCATTGTCCTATAGTTTAAATGATCAACCACCCTTCAATCTTAATGACTTTAATTTATAATACACATGAATTCATATCAACCCTTTAACTTTAATGACATTATTTCATGAAGAAAACAAATACCAACATTAATGGAGCAACATAATGATTCAGCAATACAATACATGAGTTAAAATCACTCATTACCAATATAAATATTTATACATATCATATTGCATGAAACGATCAGCTCATAAAACCATTCAATAATCTCTCCACAAATCACTCATCTAATATTATATCACTCTCAAATAAACCTTCGATATATAACAAGATTAACAATAAATAGATCTAGAGCACATGATTCATTAACCCAACATTTCTCTCCCATAATGATCATTTGGAAATATTCCAATATCTTCTTTGAATTTGTAGAACTTTGTTCTTTGGGAGAGCCTTCATGAAAATATTTTCAACCTACTCATATGTACTGCAATACATAATCTCGAAAAAAATGATATTGTATATCAATGTGCTTGGTCTTCTTGTGAAAAACTAGATTCTTAGACATCTGAATAGCTCTTTGATTATCACAAATCAGCTATGTAGGTTGTTCATGCTTCTCATGTACATCTTCCAAAATTATTCTTAACCACACTGCTTCACAAGTTGTTGTTGTTACTCCTTTGTACTTTGCTCCATGGAGAAAGAAAATGAAGTTTGTTTTTTAATACTCCAAGCAATTCTTGTTGAAAATATGTTGAATGTATACCCTGAAGTTGACTTTAGTCATCCATGCATCCTGCCCAATTTGAATCTATATAGCCAATCAATCTGAAGTCCTTTGTAGATCTGTAAACCAAACCATATCCAATTGTACCTCGCAAATATTGTTCAAGATACTTCACACACACCTAGGATTTATTTTTCCTAAGGTTTTTCATATGTTTATTAGTCATTATTTAGTCTCCTATATTTTAGGAAGAATATTCCTCTAGGGAGAATACTCTCTTCAGTTCACACTTCAGTTTGATCAATTGAGTGGAGTCTAGATTCCACATTGGTATTATCACCATGCAACATTGGGATCATCACCATCTAATGTGCATTGTCCTTGGGATCATCACCAGACTAGCACATTACTCATAGTTCCCTTATGTCCTCCTCACTTCACTCTATTTTAGTCAGTTAACTGAAGACTGATAGACTAGTTAACTCAGTTAATTGGTAGTTCTCTCTCGTAACTAATAAGTGGTAGTTTAATCCCATAATTGTTGGTGTGTGCCCATATCACTCTATACCACCACTATGGCGCATTGGCTTCTCCTCCAATGCACATTAGTTGAGTTATACAAATTGTATCATGTGTAAACTATCATTCATTCATTTGGTTAATGATAATTCTTCCATTCTTTCTCTCCTGCTTCTCTTTTATTTTATTTTCTCTGCAACTGTGTATGCCAATTTCACGCTAGATATATTCTGTGAAGGTTCAACACATTTACATGGTATCAGATCTGACAGACTACTAGGGAAAAGAGACACAAAATTATTTTTGCAGGTACTGAAGATTGAAGACAGCGGAAAAATGGAATTTCCAAAAGAATTCATTCTTACAGCTTACAACTTCTTTGCATGGAAGGAGAAGATGATAATGCATCTTTGAAGCAAATGATTGTACAGGTTAACCATGAACACATAGGCAGAACCAACATCATCCATAGAAAAATCCAAGTATCTAAATCGAATGGATGAAGCATTCAGAACAATTTACAGTCTCAATTCTCCTGAACTCCTCTTTCACATATCCTCTTGTAAAACCCCCAATGAATCCTGGACCACCATGGAAGGGATTTTTGGAAAATAGGATGAGATGAGGGGACACATGCTCGAGGTGGAATTGCTCACAATGGATCCAAAAAACCAAATATAAGGATTTAGTGTCACAAATCAAGGCTTGCAGGGTTGATAAATCTAAGGAGGAGAAACAAATGGTTCTCACCATTCTCTCCAAACTTGGTCCAGAATACTTAGTGTTTGTATCCACATTTCATTCAGTTAGATTCTCCTATGTATCTACCTGGATGATGCCCTCTCTTGATGCCTTTATCAAGTCTCTGACACAAGAGCAGAACAAGCTCATCAATATGAGAAAAATCAAAGGCCCAAAGGTGCATGCACTTACTGTGCAAGGTGGCAGCGATCATCAATATCAAAAATCTACATATAAAGACAAAAGGAAGTCACATGCAAATCCGAAGAAGGAATTGTACTTAAAACCCTTCAATGATGCCTCTGGATCCAAAGGTGGAAAGGGAAGAAAAGGAAAGAAAAGGGGAGAAATTCACTTACGGTCATAAAGGATTCCATCTAGAATTTGCATGTATGTAGAAACAGATAGATCTAATCACCCAAAACATTCATCAAAACAACCTTGGATATTGCATCCCCAAGGATGCCAAGAAGAAGGAGCCAGAATATCAGAATCCCAAGAAAGGCAATTCTAGCCATGCTTTAATTGCCATCAAATCCTCTCCCGATGCTTGGATCGTAGATTCAGACATATCACACCACATGGATGCCACAAAAGAATTATATTCTTCATTGGATGCATGCAAAAGTCCTCCTATTGTGATGGGGGGGAACTCTCCAGTCAAGGTCACCGGCAAAGGAATTAGAATTGAACTCACAAATGGAAGCTTCAAGAATGTGTTGCACATTCCCAAACTTTTTGTCAATCTTCTCTCCGTGTATCAGATGAAAAATTCTGGCACCGGAAAGAGATTCATATTCACACATGATTCATTGGATATATATGACATGAAAACCAATTCCAGGGCTGCTACCAATGAGGTAAATCATCAATCTAGACTTTACACATTTTATGAATTTATTGAACCAGATTCTGCATTACTACTTACCCATGTTGATGAAAGCAGTAAGATATGGAATGAAAGGTTCAGGCATTTAAATTTCAGATATATGCAACAACTTAGCAAGTAGGGAATGGTTCATGGTCTACCCAACATCCACTTCTCCAAAGGAATTTGTGAGGGATGTGTTCTTGGAAAACACCCTTGAGAGAAATTCGACAAAGGAAAGACTCAAAAGGATTCCTCTCCTTTAGATCTAATCCATAGTGAATTCATGGTACCTTTTCTTCATCCATAAATCATAAAATCAAGGTGCATGTTCATTTTTGTTGATGATTTCTCACGCTTCACATGGATTTACTTTCTCAGGCAAAAACCAGAGGTCTTTCAACACGTTAAAGATGTCAAAGCCCTTGTTGAGACACAGTCAGAAAACAAAATCAAAGTCCTCCGAACTGATAATGGGGGAGAGTATGTCAACCATGAGATACATAATCTTTGTCATGAGGCAGGCATTTAGTTGCAGCACACGGTTTCCTATACTCCGTAGAAAAACGAAGTTGCTGAGCGAAAAAATAGATCTCTAAAAGAGATGGCATCTTGCATGCTACATGCAAAGTCACTTCCAAAAATATTATGGGATGAAGCACTTAATTGTGCAACCTACATCCAAAACAGATCTCCCCGTAGATCTGTAAGGATAAGACCCCCTACGAGGCTTGGAGCGGCCTCAAACTGGAAGTGACACACTTTCATATTTTCGGTTCACGTGCATGGGCCTGGATTCCTTCTGAAAAGAAGAAGACACTTGATCCATAGAGCACATAGTGTATATTTGTTGGATACCCCGGCGGTGTGAAGGGATATAGACTTATTGATCTTTCCTCGAACCAGCTCATCATTGAGCAAAGTTTCCAATTCGAGGAAAGTGTCTCGCATGTACCTCAACAGCCGCATGCAGACACTTTTGTTCCTCCACCTGTAAGAGATGATAAGCATGCACATGCCGACTCTTCTTTAGATGAGAGTTATGATTCAGAGGATTCAGATGATCCAGATACAAAGTTAGTACAGTTAGATGCAGAATTAGTGCATTGGTACGCAGATGCAAATCCAGAGAAGAGGCCCAAGTGGGCCCAGACTACTCTTCATGATGCATGGGATCTTGTTGGTGATATAGCTAATACTAGGAGGACTCGATTTTATTTCGAGGAGCCTCCTCTTGCACTCACTACCACTAAACCATTGCCACCCAAGCATCTTTTCTTGGTTGAGTCTTCAGATCCACAGTCTTATGGCAAGGCTATTGGAAATCCCTTTTTGGAATCTACCATGCAGGAGGAGTACAACTCCATCCTTGAGAACCATACTTAGGATTTGGTTCCCCTTCCTTCAGGAAGGAAACTTGTCAGGTGCAAATGGGTCTATAGGACCAAGAGTGCAACGGATGGACAGATTAGCAGATACAAAGCCAGACTAGTTGCCAAAGGATTTCAACAGGTGCATGGCATTGACTATGATGAGACCTTCGCTCCAGTAGTGAATATGGATTCCATACATTTGGAACTTACCATTGTGGAATCCAAGGGATGGAAAGTCCATCAGATGAACGTGAAGAATGCATTTCTTCACAACGATCTCTTTGAGGAGATCTATATGGAGCAGCCCCAGGGATTTATGTACGATTCATCTTTGGTCTGTCTACTTAAGAAATCTCTTTATGGCCGCAAACAAGATTCGAGGGCATGGTATTCCAAGATGGACTCCTACCTATTGTCACATAACTTTGTACGTTGTAAATTAGACCCAAATGTTTACATGTTGAGGACGTTTGATTCACTTCTACTCCTATTTATGTATGTTGATGATTTGTTGATCACTGGTTGCATGAATTCAGTGATTTTTGCAGTCAAGAGGATTCTACATGACAGGTTCTTGATGATGGACATGGTTCCGCTACATTTCTTCCTTGGAATCAATATCAGTTAGGATGCAACAAGCATCAAACTGTCTTAGGCCAAGTATGCACGTGATCTCCTTGAGAGATTTCACATGACATACTTCAAGTCTTCCCCGAATCCTTTCCTATCAGGAGTCAGACTTGAGGATATCATGGACACTCCACTGGTTGACAACACATTGTATAGATAGCTAGTGGGGAGATTTTTGTATCTCACACAATCCATACTTGACCTCTCCTATGATGTGGGAGCAGTCTCCAAGTTCATGCAAGAGCCGCATGAGCTACATTGGAAGGTTGCAAAGTGTATCCTTCAATACATACAAGGAACCATCACCTTTTGGATTCATTATGCAGCAGACTCTACATTGGACCTCATCGGGTTCACTGATTTTGACAGCGCCGATGATAGCATTAATTGTAAGTCCACATCTGGTTACTCACTCAGTCTTGGTTCCGGGCCTATATATTGGTCGAGCAAGAAGCAGGTTTCTAAGTCTCTATCTTCATTCAAGGCGGAGTATAGAGGGGTAGTTAACATAACCATTCAGGCTATGTGGCTACAACATTTTCTCAATGAGTTGAACATTTAGTTTCATCGGTCGATCGTCATCTGGTGTGACAACCAGAGCACTCTGAAATTCTATAGAGATCTAGTTCAGAGGCAACATACAAAGCACATCGAGATCCACATGCAGTACATATGGGACTTAGTACATGAGGGGATCATCAACCTGTAGTTTTTTCCTTCAGCAGAACAAATTGTAGACATCTTCACCAAGACCTTCACTGAGAAGAAGTTTGATTCTCTGTGTAGTCATCTTTGAGTGAAGGACACAATTTCCTAGCAACTGTCAAATCTTCTTTTTACATACATTGTACTTTGAGCGGGGGGGTTTCCCATGAAGTTTTCCCACTTTCCTCTTTTATTTCAATGTATCTTTTGTATTTGGGTACCTAACATGGCCTTGTTGATGGGACCCATTCTTTATTTTCACCATAGTGATGTTCAGGGGGGGTGTTGGAGTTACTTCACACACACCTAGGATTTCTTTTTCCTAAGGTTTTTCCTATGTTTATTAGTCATTATTCA
>ML779661.1:130500-156591 GCA_009831015.1 Picea engelmannii
AAATCTGAGAAGTTAGTAAAATGACAACCATACGAATGCCAACTCATTTTCTAGAAGATTCCCTTCTAGAACCCTCGAGACCTCTTCTCCTTTCCAAGCTTAAAAACAGGTTCGCACCCTGTGTATGGAGCAAACTGCGAGAAGTTCACACCCTAAGTGAAGGTGGCCTACGAGAATGAGGGATTCTCGCACCCTAGGCCATAGGCAGCCTGCGAACTCACTTTAAAAATATGTTTTTTGGAAGGAGACAGGAGTCACTTTTCTCAGGCAAAAATTCCTTGTTGGGAGCCTAAATAAACCATTGTTAAGACATCACCAGAGTGACCAAAATCATGTGTAACACTTGTATTTGAGTAAACAGTCCAAATTCAAATCCATTGATCTCTCTGAACTCCATTCCTTACCAACTGCAATACATTCTGGCTTTCATAAAACCTATTAATGCATCAAACATTCATTTTTTTGTGAAGGCATGAAGCAGGATATACACACTTTTGTGGCTGAATGTGATCTTTGCCAATGAAACAAGGGAGAAATAGTGAAAAATCTACAAGCACTACAACCTCTCCCTATTTGACTTGTTGTATGGGCATATATCTCTATGTAATTCACCATCGAATTACCCAAATCTAGAAATAAATCAGTCATCATGGTTGTGGTTGATAGACTTTCCAAATATGCTCATTTATGTGCCCTCCAACACCCATTTAAAGCTTCCACAGTGGCTCAAGTTTTCATGGACAATATATTCAAACAACATGGTATGCCACAATCTATTGTGTCAGATTGTAATATGAATTTCACAAGTAACTTTTGGCAAGAATTGTTCAAGATCTAGGGCACCCAACTGCATCTCAACATTTCCTATCCTCTCAAGACTGATGGTCAAATAGAAGTTGTCAACAAGTTCTTGGAAGCCTATTTGAAGTGCTTCGCATTCGAATGACAATATCAATGGGTTTAATGGTTACCCCTTGTTGAATAATAGTACAATACAACTTATCATGGTGTCATTCCCATAACTCCCTTTTAGGCAGTCTATGGTCAAAATTCCCCATCAATATTATCTTACCTACTAGGTGTCTCAAAGGTCCAAGAGGTTGAAAAAACCCTTACAGTTCGAGTTGGCATTCTATGCACTCTCAAATATCATTTGTTCATGGCTCATAATTGAACGAAGCAACATGCTGATTAGCATCTCTTTGAACATGATTTTGCTGAAGGGAATAATTTTGTTCTTCATCTACAACCATATAAGCAAATTTCTCTCAAAGAAGACCATTTCCAAAAGCTTGATCTGAATTTTAATGGCCCCTTTACAATCATCAAGCGCATTGGGCCCATGGATTACAAATAAGCACTTCCAAGCCACTCCAAGATCCATCCAATTTTTCATGTCTCTTGCTTAAAGAAAGTGATTGGATCCAAGTGCCATGTTCAAACTAGTTTGCTTGAATTGGATGAAGAAGGTTCCATTTGGTTTCAACCACAAGTCGTCCTTGACCAATGCGAGTGCCATCTCCACCAGTGCACAATTCAGGAAGTTTTAATACAATGGAAGGATACACCCCCTGAGGATGCCACATGGGAGCCAACCGCCATTCTGCAGCAATTTCCACATCTCAAGCCTCAAGGACAAGGCTATTGTTTAGGGTTGGGGGGGGGGGGCATGTTAGGGTCTTAACCTCACTAACCCCTAAAGTAGATAAAATATTATGTATTTCTATGTGATAAATGTCATCATTAGTAAATAAGGCCTATGTAGTAGTGTGAACACAACTATTGTAGGAAGGCTTACTAGAAGGTTCCACCTACTAGAAAGTTCTTTCTCTAGAATGTTCTTAAGAAGATAGATGTAGTATATATAGAGGTAGAAGCATTGTAAAGTGTGTCTTGTGGAATCATTTTAATTTGAGATTTACTCTATTAGAGGTTTTCTCCTCAAAGAGTCAAGTGAACAATACTTCCAAATTAATAAAGGTATCTTATTTTGGCCCATTAAGTCATTGTGTTTGCTATTATGTTTCTTTCTGAAATATGTGTGCTCTTGCTCTAAATATTTCTATTATGTACCTTATAGTCTCTAAATGGTTCTCATGTGATAGGAGAAGCTCGAAATTTCATGGCTAACTAAGATATCAGGGAAATAAAAAGGGCTCTTCACAGGCACGAAGACATTAGTCAAGCGAACAATAGTGTCTTATTGATTGTCTCCTCCAAGGTTACAAAGATGGAATAGGCCAACATATCTCAGAATGCCAACTTCATAAATCTTCTCCTCCTCTAGAAACATCTAATTGTCTTATTGGAAACTAAATGCAACAAACTTCACTCTTTGGTCCTCTCACAGTGCATGGATTCTTTTCCCTTTGCCTCCAAAAATCATGGCACCAAGGGTTCAAATCAAGAAGGGATAATAGAAGTTGAAACAATATATCAAAATCAAGTCCCTATGGATATTGAGGGTGCAAGTCCTACTCACTTCGACAAGGGGTAGGAAGAAAAATGCAATGTTCACATTTGAAACAATGTGCATGTCCTTTAAAGTTATATGTATTTTGGGTTAGTTTGTTAGGCAGGTTACTAACATAAACACTTGGAACTCTTCTTTGGAGGAGAAATTTTTGTCTTTAGATGTAAATATGGAAATATTTCTAATCTTGTTATGAACATAGGGAATGTAACCACTGCTACCCTTGGCGCAACTAATCCTTTGAATTAATATAATTTATATTTTGGTTATATATATATAGTGGTTGTAGCTCAATTGGTTGGGGTGGGGGGTTTTCTCCTCCCCACCCAGTTTCAAGTCTCATCTATGCGACATGCTACTCTCTGTGAGCTATTCTTCTCGAAATTCTCGACCATCCTATATTCTTCGGATTTCGGGGGAGATTGTTGTGAATGTAGTGAGCTTCGCGCCATGAACCAAAAAGTATATATATAACACCTTTTTTAATCTTATGTTACTATTAAGAACATATTCTTTAGTAGAATCTTAAATACCTTAATATGTATACATAGATTACTTCTACATCTTACATTACATTTTGGCACCCATTATATTGGCCATATTTATAGCGAAACAAGATTCCAAAATCACAATTCCTTGGGTTGCTCACTTGTGTAATTCTATTTTTTATTTTTTAATTTGAATGATGTATTTTCTAAATAATTTGATTTATTTATGCTTGTGCAAACAATAACATTAAACATATTTATTTTGTATTGCTTTAGAATAATTACTATGATTATTAAAAAAAAAACATTTTCCTTCTAATTAATATATTTTTTTTTCCACAGAAAAAATTCGTAATTTCATTAAGGAGGTACAAAATTACATTCGCAAGTATATAATGGCTATAAGGAAATAGCCAAGTATATAGTAACTAAAAGGGAACTACATAGAGAAAATTACATTTAACAAGTGCCCGAAGCACAACCCCAGACATGGGAAAAAACCAGAAATAAAAGAGGCTTGAGAGGGCCCAGATCTAGCTAATAAGCCACTAAACATAGTTACAAACATGTCAAAATAGACTGGGAAAACCCTGCATCTACAGGAAAATAGTTCAGATGTCGCACACCCGAAGATGGACCTCAAAGTGCGGAAGCACTACACGCCCAATAGTGGACCTCAAAGCTCTGACCCAACCTCCATAAAGAAGCAGAAAACCCAACAACCGATACGAAAGCATCAGATCCCAGGTCCAAAGACCCAGCACCTGGCCAACAAACCTCCGAGAGAGAGCCTCCAGGGAAACCCCAAATCGGATCAAGAAGAAGACGGAGAGGCGAAGCTGAACAAAACCCAACTATCGTCAGCCAAAACCAGAGAAGAAAGGATTCGGCTAAGGAAGAAACCCTAACCACCCCAAGAACCAGCAAAAGGAGCTCCATACAACATACAATCCACAGGCCGCACATGCCAATGCACCAGAGAAAAACCAAACGAGAAACCGAGCATCCTCGGGGTCCAGACCACATGCGGTGAAAGAAGGCGGTTGACCAAAGCATATCCAAACTGTTGAGTGGTTGGGCACCAGTGAATACATGTATCGTTCATCCAAGGGGGTGAAGCCACAATCCAGGGAGTCGCCAACAGTAGGGAGGCGCCCATGAAGAAACTATGCGGGAGGGATTTCATCCAGAGAAACCCTAGCCGCAGAGCCCTTCCTTCAAACCTCTTCTAATTAATATGTTATTTTCTTTTTTATTTATTTATTTTTTAATTATGGAAAATTGGTAATTTGTTAGAGTTATTTAGACTAGATTTGGGATTTTTATCTCTTCTTTTCCTTTTTTTAACCATGGGAATCGATAAATTGTTAAAGTGATCTAGGTTAAGCCTAGGATCAAACTAATTGGATGCCACTATAATCCAACAATATATTTAACATCTTGCAAACCATATATACCAATAGCGTGTGACTTAGAAAGGCCCGAGGCATCTCGAGGCACGCCAAAGTGGACCTCTATCTAGGGGAAATCTACCCTTCTAGCCATATCACAACAGGCCAAAGTCTCATTAGGGATTTGATCCCAAGTAGGGAGAGTTCAAGACCTATCTCTCAACCATCTCGTCAAGCCACCTCAACCATTTACCCTTTTTTTAAGGAAAAAATTGAAAAAAAATCCAAGAAACACTACCTTACACTCATGGATGGCATCCCTACTTAACCCATAGACATAGAATTGTACACATTTCCTAAAACAACTCAAACTAAACACTTATCGACATGAAACTAATCAAATACCAAATAACATTAACAATAATGAATAAACCTAACCCTCAAACTTCATTACTTAAAAAAAATATAAATACAAATTATCCAAATTATATTCCTTAAACGCACACTACTAAAAGAGTACCATAATATAATATTATATGTGAATTTGAGGATAAACAGTATCATGAATTAATCAACCAACCAATGGTATTACTCACAACGTTTAATTCATTTATAGAAGACATGTCCATTGTCCTATAGTTTAAATGATCAACCACCCTTCAATCTTAATGACTTTAATTTATAATACACATGAATTCATATCAACCCTTTAACTTTAATGACATTATTTCATGAAGAAAACAAATACCAACATTAATGGAGCAACATAATGATTCAGCAATACAATACATGAGTTAAAATCACTCATTACCAATATAAATATTTATACATATCATATTGCATGAAACGATCAGCTCATAAAACCATTCAATAATCTCTCCACAAATCACTCATCTAATATTATATCACTCTCAAATAAACCTTCGATATATAACAAGATTAACAATAAATAGATCTAGAGCACATGATTCATTAACCCAACATTTCTCTCCCATAATGATCATTTGGAAATATTCCAATATCTTCTTTGAATTTGTAGAACTTTGTTCTTTGGGAGAGCCTTCATGAAAATATTTTCAACCTACTCATATGTACTGCAATACATAATCTCGAAAAAAATGATATTGTATATCAATGTGCTTGGTCTTCTTGTGAAAAACTAGATTCTTAGACATCTGAATAGCTCTTTGATTATCACAAATCAGCTATGTAGGTTGTTCATGCTTCTCATGTACATCTTCCAAAATTATTCTTAACCACACTGCTTCACAAGTTGTTGTTGTTACTCCTTTGTACTTTGCTCCATGGAGAAAGAAAATGAAGTTTGTTTTTTAATACTCCAAGCAATTCTTGTTGAAAATATGTTGAATGTATACCCTGAAGTTGACTTTAGTCATCCATGCATCCTGCCCAATTTGAATCTATATAGCCAATCAATCTGAAGTCCTTTGTAGATCTGTAAACCAAACCATATCCAATTGTACCTCGCAAATATTGTTCAAGATACTTCACACACACCTAGGATTTATTTTTCCTAAGGTTTTTCATATGTTTATTAGTCATTATTTAGTCTCCTATATTTTAGGAAGAATATTCCTCTAGGGAGAATACTCTCTTCAGTTCACACTTCAGTTTGATCAATTGAGTGGAGTCTAGATTCCACATTGGTATTATCACCATGCAACATTGGGATCATCACCATCTAATGTGCATTGTCCTTGGGATCATCACCAGACTAGCACATTACTCATAGTTCCCTTATGTCCTCCTCACTTCACTCTATTTTAGTCAGTTAACTGAAGACTGATAGACTAGTTAACTCAGTTAATTGGTAGTTCTCTCTCGTAACTAATAAGTGGTAGTTTAATCCCATAATTGTTGGTGTGTGCCCATATCACTCTATACCACCACTATGGCGCATTGGCTTCTCCTCCAATGCACATTAGTTGAGTTATACAAATTGTATCATGTGTAAACTATCATTCATTCATTTGGTTAATGATAATTCTTCCATTCTTTCTCTCCTGCTTCTCTTTTATTTTATTTTCTCTGCAACTGTGTATGCCAATTTCACGCTAGATATATTCTGTGAAGGTTCAACACATTTACATGGTATCAGATCTGACAGACTACTAGGGAAAAGAGACACAAAATTATTTTTGCAGGTACTGAAGATTGAAGACAGCGGAAAAATGGAATTTCCAAAAGAATTCATTCTTACAGCTTACAACTTCTTTGCATGGAAGGAGAAGATGATAATGCATCTTTGAAGCAAATGATTGTACAGGTTAACCATGAACACATAGGCAGAACCAACATCATCCATAGAAAAATCCAAGTATCTAAATCGAATGGATGAAGCATTCAGAACAATTTACAGTCTCAATTCTCCTGAACTCCTCTTTCACATATCCTCTTGTAAAACCCCCAATGAATCCTGGACCACCATGGAAGGGATTTTTGGAAAATAGGATGAGATGAGGGGACACATGCTCGAGGTGGAATTGCTCACAATGGATCCAAAAAACCAAATATAAGGATTTAGTGTCACAAATCAAGGCTTGCAGGGTTGATAAATCTAAGGAGGAGAAACAAATGGTTCTCACCATTCTCTCCAAACTTGGTCCAGAATACTTAGTGTTTGTATCCACATTTCATTCAGTTAGATTCTCCTATGTATCTACCTGGATGATGCCCTCTCTTGATGCCTTTATCAAGTCTCTGACACAAGAGCAGAACAAGCTCATCAATATGAGAAAAATCAAAGGCCCAAAGGTGCATGCACTTACTGTGCAAGGTGGCAGCGATCATCAATATCAAAAATCTACATATAAAGACAAAAGGAAGTCACATGCAAATCCGAAGAAGGAATTGTACTTAAAACCCTTCAATGATGCCTCTGGATCCAAAGGTGGAAAGGGAAGAAAAGGAAAGAAAAGGGGAGAAATTCACTTACGGTCATAAAGGATTCCATCTAGAATTTGCATGTATGTAGAAACAGATAGATCTAATCACCCAAAACATTCATCAAAACAACCTTGGATATTGCATCCCCAAGGATGCCAAGAAGAAGGAGCCAGAATATCAGAATCCCAAGAAAGGCAATTCTAGCCATGCTTTAATTGCCATCAAATCCTCTCCCGATGCTTGGATCGTAGATTCAGACATATCACACCACATGGATGCCACAAAAGAATTATATTCTTCATTGGATGCATGCAAAAGTCCTCCTATTGTGATGGGGGGGAACTCTCCAGTCAAGGTCACCGGCAAAGGAATTAGAATTGAACTCACAAATGGAAGCTTCAAGAATGTGTTGCACATTCCCAAACTTTTTGTCAATCTTCTCTCCGTGTATCAGATGAAAAATTCTGGCACCGGAAAGAGATTCATATTCACACATGATTCATTGGATATATATGACATGAAAACCAATTCCAGGGCTGCTACCAATGAGGTAAATCATCAATCTAGACTTTACACATTTTATGAATTTATTGAACCAGATTCTGCATTACTACTTACCCATGTTGATGAAAGCAGTAAGATATGGAATGAAAGGTTCAGGCATTTAAATTTCAGATATATGCAACAACTTAGCAAGTAGGGAATGGTTCATGGTCTACCCAACATCCACTTCTCCAAAGGAATTTGTGAGGGATGTGTTCTTGGAAAACACCCTTGAGAGAAATTCGACAAAGGAAAGACTCAAAAGGATTCCTCTCCTTTAGATCTAATCCATAGTGAATTCATGGTACCTTTTCTTCATCCATAAATCATAAAATCAAGGTGCATGTTCATTTTTGTTGATGATTTCTCACGCTTCACATGGATTTACTTTCTCAGGCAAAAACCAGAGGTCTTTCAACACGTTAAAGATGTCAAAGCCCTTGTTGAGACACAGTCAGAAAACAAAATCAAAGTCCTCCGAACTGATAATGGGGGAGAGTATGTCAACCATGAGATACATAATCTTTGTCATGAGGCAGGCATTTAGTTGCAGCACACGGTTTCCTATACTCCGTAGAAAAACGAAGTTGCTGAGCGAAAAAATAGATCTCTAAAAGAGATGGCATCTTGCATGCTACATGCAAAGTCACTTCCAAAAATATTATGGGATGAAGCACTTAATTGTGCAACCTACATCCAAAACAGATCTCCCCGTAGATCTGTAAGGATAAGACCCCCTACGAGGCTTGGAGCGGCCTCAAACTGGAAGTGACACACTTTCATATTTTCGGTTCACGTGCATGGGCCTGGATTCCTTCTGAAAAGAAGAAGACACTTGATCCATAGAGCACATAGTGTATATTTGTTGGATACCCCGGCGGTGTGAAGGGATATAGACTTATTGATCTTTCCTCGAACCAGCTCATCATTGAGCAAAGTTTCCAATTCGAGGAAAGTGTCTCGCATGTACCTCAACAGCCGCATGCAGACACTTTTGTTCCTCCACCTGTAAGAGATGATAAGCATGCACATGCCGACTCTTCTTTAGATGAGAGTTATGATTCAGAGGATTCAGATGATCCAGATACAAAGTTAGTACAGTTAGATGCAGAATTAGTGCATTGGTACGCAGATGCAAATCCAGAGAAGAGGCCCAAGTGGGCCCAGACTACTCTTCATGATGCATGGGATCTTGTTGGTGATATAGCTAATACTAGGAGGACTCGATTTTATTTCGAGGAGCCTCCTCTTGCACTCACTACCACTAAACCATTGCCACCCAAGCATCTTTTCTTGGTTGAGTCTTCAGATCCACAGTCTTATGGCAAGGCTATTGGAAATCCCTTTTTGGAATCTACCATGCAGGAGGAGTACAACTCCATCCTTGAGAACCATACTTAGGATTTGGTTCCCCTTCCTTCAGGAAGGAAACTTGTCAGGTGCAAATGGGTCTATAGGACCAAGAGTGCAACGGATGGACAGATTAGCAGATACAAAGCCAGACTAGTTGCCAAAGGATTTCAACAGGTGCATGGCATTGACTATGATGAGACCTTCGCTCCAGTAGTGAATATGGATTCCATACATTTGGAACTTACCATTGTGGAATCCAAGGGATGGAAAGTCCATCAGATGAACGTGAAGAATGCATTTCTTCACAACGATCTCTTTGAGGAGATCTATATGGAGCAGCCCCAGGGATTTATGTACGATTCATCTTTGGTCTGTCTACTTAAGAAATCTCTTTATGGCCGCAAACAAGATTCGAGGGCATGGTATTCCAAGATGGACTCCTACCTATTGTCACATAACTTTGTACGTTGTAAATTAGACCCAAATGTTTACATGTTGAGGACGTTTGATTCACTTCTACTCCTATTTATGTATGTTGATGATTTGTTGATCACTGGTTGCATGAATTCAGTGATTTTTGCAGTCAAGAGGATTCTACATGACAGGTTCTTGATGATGGACATGGTTCCGCTACATTTCTTCCTTGGAATCAATATCAGTTAGGATGCAACAAGCATCAAACTGTCTTAGGCCAAGTATGCACGTGATCTCCTTGAGAGATTTCACATGACATACTTCAAGTCTTCCCCGAATCCTTTCCTATCAGGAGTCAGACTTGAGGATATCATGGACACTCCACTGGTTGACAACACATTGTATAGATAGCTAGTGGGGAGATTTTTGTATCTCACACAATCCATACTTGACCTCTCCTATGATGTGGGAGCAGTCTCCAAGTTCATGCAAGAGCCGCATGAGCTACATTGGAAGGTTGCAAAGTGTATCCTTCAATACATACAAGGAACCATCACCTTTTGGATTCATTATGCAGCAGACTCTACATTGGACCTCATCGGGTTCACTGATTTTGACAGCGCCGATGATAGCATTAATTGTAAGTCCACATCTGGTTACTCACTCAGTCTTGGTTCCGGGCCTATATATTGGTCGAGCAAGAAGCAGGTTTCTAAGTCTCTATCTTCATTCAAGGCGGAGTATAGAGGGGTAGTTAACATAACCATTCAGGCTATGTGGCTACAACATTTTCTCAATGAGTTGAACATTTAGTTTCATCGGTCGATCGTCATCTGGTGTGACAACCAGAGCACTCTGAAATTCTATAGAGATCTAGTTCAGAGGCAACATACAAAGCACATCGAGATCCACATGCAGTACATATGGGACTTAGTACATGAGGGGATCATCAACCTGTAGTTTTTTCCTTCAGCAGAACAAATTGTAGACATCTTCACCAAGACCTTCACTGAGAAGAAGTTTGATTCTCTGTGTAGTCATCTTTGAGTGAAGGACACAATTTCCTAGCAACTGTCAAATCTTCTTTTTACATACATTGTACTTTGAGCGGGGGGGTTTCCCATGAAGTTTTCCCACTTTCCTCTTTTATTTCAATGTATCTTTTGTATTTGGGTACCTAACATGGCCTTGTTGATGGGACCCATTCTTTATTTTCACCATAGTGATGTTCAGGGGGGGTGTTGGAGTTACTTCACACACACCTAGGATTTCTTTTTCCTAAGGTTTTTCCTATGTTTATTAGTCATTATTCAGTCTCCTATATTTTAGGAAGAATATTCCTCCAGGGAGAATATTCTCTTTAGTTTGATCAGTTGAGTGGAGTCTAGATGGCACATTGTTATTATCACCATGAATCATTGGGGTCATCACCAACTAATACGCATTTTCCTTGGGATCATCACCATACTAGTGCATTACTCATGATTCCTTGATCTCCTCCTCACTTCACTATGTTTTAGTCAGTCAACTAAAGACTAATAGACTAGTTAACTCAGTTAGGTGACAGTTCACTCCCGTAACTACACGAGAGACTAGACTAGGTGGTAGTTTACTCCCTTAACTGTTGGTGTGTATCCAGATCACTCTAGACCACCACTATGGTGCATTGGCTTCTCCTCTAGTGCGCATTATTTGAGTTATACAGAGTATATCATGTGTAAATTATCATTCATTCATTTGGTTAATGAGAATTCTTCCATTCTTTCTCTCCTGCTTCTCTTTTCTTCTATTTTCTCTGCAATTGTGTATGTCAATTCCTAGCTAGATCTATTTTGTGCAGGTTCAACACATTCACAAATACCTCATAACTATTTTAGTTTCTTTCTAGTGTATTTCCCTAGGATCTAATATAAATCTCAATACCAAGTTGACTGCAAAAGATATATCTGGTCAAGTTGTAGGTGAGTAGATCAAATTTCCAACCAATTGACAATATAGAGTAAAATCAACAAGATTGGAGTCATCATGTCTATATGAATTCAACTCAACATCCAAAGGAGTTGTAGCTAGCTTGCAACTCAACATGTTGAACTTCTTCAAAATATCCCAAGTATGCTTGGCTTGTGACATGGAAATATTATTTTCCTTCTGCCAAACTTCAATATCGAAGAAATAATGCAACTCACCAAGATATATCATCTCAAATTCAAATCATATGTGACTTAAAATTTTGAAACAGTCCAAAATTGTTTCCTATGTAGGTCAAATCATCAACATATAATGCAACAATTAGAATATCTTGATCTAACGGAAGAATATAGAGATTGCGTTCATATGAACTCTTAACAAGTCCATGATCCTCAAAATATTACCGGTCCTTTAATACCATGCTCTTGGTGCTTGTTTGAGACCATACAAAGCCTTCTTCAACCTATAAACATGGTCTTCTTTACCTGGAATTTCAAAAACTCCAGCCTGCTTTACATAAATTTATTCGTCCACATAACCATTTAAGAAGGTTGATTTAACATCCATATGACAAATTGTCCACTTATATTGTGCATCCAATGAAAGTACCATCCTGATTGTGTCCAACTTTGTCGTTGGGGAATTTTTTTATGTATAATCTATGCCTTCCTTTTGTGCATAACCTTTGGCAACTAAACGAGATTTATGTTTGTCAATTGTACCATTTGATTTGTACTTAGTCTTATACACCCATTTAGTCCCAATTGCATCATTTCTTTTAGGTAAACTAACCAAGTCCCATGTACAATTTTTCACCAAGGAATTAAACTTTGCTCCGAGAGCTTCATTCCATTCATTTCTCTTTAATGCTTCTACATAACAATATGGTTCATCCATCTTCATTAACTTATCCATAAGAGAAAAATTCATAATGCAACTTTGTGATCTAGTAACTCTTTTCTCAAAATTTATATCCAACATATTACTTTCAGAATGACCTCTAATTATCCACTTAGACTTCTTATTGACTTTATTTGACTTAGAACTAGATCCATCACCAATTACTATTTCATCCTTGCTTAATTCTATTTGTACATGTTCTAACTAATAAATTCCCTTCTCAACAAACAATACATCTCTACTTATTATAACCGTCTTTTCTTAAGGATCAAACAACCTGTAACTTCTCATTTCTATACTATACACAATAAAAATACACTTAATTCTTTTATCATCCAACTTCCTTCTCTTTTATTTAGGAACATGTGCATATGCAATGCATCCAAATATTCTCATGTGTAGACTATTTTATGAACTACTTCGGCCCAAAATTCATTTCCAAGAGACTTTGCTTTTAGCATGCTCTGAGCCATCTAAACTATGGCCCTATTTTTTTTTTCAAGTACACCATCTTGTTTAGAAGACTATGAATTGGTAAACTCTCTCTTTATTTCATTCATCCTATAATCATTCATGAATTTATTTGACTTGTATTCCCCCTTGTTATATAATATTAGAGTGAGAACTTTGAAACATGCTGGCCCTTGACCAAGTTTTGAAAACCCTTTGTCAGGTTTGACCTATTTTGGGACTTCGACAAACTGTTGAAGGCGGAGCACAAGTCGAAGCAAAGATCACGGGATCTCGACCCCTTTTAGGGATTTTTGGGTTTTGGGATTATGTAACGGGTATGGGGATGTCGACCCATGGGTTTACCCATGTCTAGGCCCTTTTGTAATGTATAAATAGATGTCTAGGCAATGTAAGAAAGGACAATATAGGCATCTATGTGATGTTGTGCTAAGTGCGAGTAATAGTTGTAAAGGCTTTATGCATGTTGTGTTGGACACTTTCTGAGCTAAGTGAAAGTGGATGTAAGAGGCTTGTGTAGGGATTTGTGATGTAACCTAACTAGGGGAGGGAGGATCTGACAGAGTGCACACAGATCTCTTATCCTATGTGGAGTAGGACCTTGTGGCTCTGTGCATGTAGATGATTGACAAAAGACAATAAAGAGAAGAAGAGTTGGTGGATGTATCCCCAAGTTGGGGGTGAACCACGTATACCCTGTGTTGTGGTTGCTTTGTGCATTATGGTTGTTTTATGGTTCATATGATTAATGCTTAGTGCAATGATGTATTCTTAGATGAATATGATAACTTAGTGCCTAATGATGTGAATACGATGCTAGATCCGATCTATGTTGATGTGCTTAGTGCTTGAATGTGTTGAATCTTGTTGAATACTGTGTTGCATTGTAATTAGGGTTTATCTACATTGTATACAAAGGTTAAGTACTAATGAATGAAAACCACTAAGTGCTCTGTTAAGGTGTCCCAACTAGGTTGCAGAAATCTAAGTCCTTCAACTACACCTGCCTCTACCTTAGGTGAGACTTCATCTACTTCGCAGGTGTCACCGAAAGGGCCGGTAGTTAGGGTTTTGTTGGTGCGTTGTCGAAGCGTTGAACCCTGGGTCTACCCCTGTGCCAACAAAACCACTTTTTTTTTCAACCATTTCCTTAAAATCAACAAAAAAATTTAACACTTATGACTTCTCATGCAAAAAATACACCCAAGTTTTCGTGGAATAATCATTTGTGAAAGTAAGAAAATATTGTGCCTTTCCAAAAGACACAATCTCCATGGGGCCACAAAACTCTGAATGCATCAACATTACACATTCGCTAGCCTTCCAATTTCTATTTGAGAAGCTTTCCTCGTGTTGCTTCCCAAGTATGAACCCTTCACAAATCTCATCATCAACTTTAATATAAGGAATTCCATTCACCATGATATTCTTCCTTAACAATACCAAGTGTTGGAAATTCAAACGTCCCATTCTCAAATGCCAAATTCTACTACTCACTTCTTCTATAGCCTTGAAATTTTGTATGTTGCTCAAGGAAAAAGTGATCTTGAAAATCTTGTCTTTAGTCATTTCTCCTCTTTCTACAATTGCATTTTTATTTAACTTCCCCATGATTAAATGCTCTTTATTATCAAACACTAACTTGTAATTTTACACCATCATTTGTCCTACAGAAAGTAGGTTCTTCTTCAATGTTGGTGTCAACAAAGTATCATCAATTAGCTTCTTCTTTCCATTCAATGTTAGGATTTCCACCGTACCTTTCCCTTTAAATTATAAAGCACTTACATCACCAAATATTACTTTACCAGAATAATTATCAATTCTTCTAGTAAACAAATCCTCCCGAGATGTCATATGTGTTGAACATCCGAGTCAATATACCAAGCTTCACTCCCTTCATTGTGTGCCATCAAACTTGATATAAATAACTTCTCATTTATGATTTATTCAATAAGAATATTGACACTTTTATGTTCCATATCATGCAATTTTGCATAGTAATCTTTCTCAACATGACCAAATTTGTGACAATAGTAACATTTTACTCTTTGTCTTTCTCAAGATCCATCTCCTCCTCTTCCTCTTCCACGAGATCCTTCTCTACTTCTTCCTCTAAATTGACTTGGAATTCTTCCTCTACCTCTTGAAGTGGATGTATTTCCTTGATTGAAACTATATGAATTATGTTGATATCTATTATGATTCAAAGAACCTTGATTATGAAACTATCCTCTACTTCTTTCTTGTCCTCGATGCCTTGTGGAAAAAGTGTTTTCCATGTGCTCACTTGAAGTGCTTTCTTCAACAATCAACAAATATCCCACTCAATTCATCTATTCTCATTGTAATTAGATATTTAGAAACCATAATATTCGTGGAAACTTTTTCAAATTTCGACATAAGACTTCTCAAAATATTCTCAATCGTCCTTCTTTATGGAATATCTTCGCCTAGTATCCGCATTTGATTAATGAGATCCTGTATTTTGATGATATAATCATGTATTGATTCATTAGCATTCATATTGGCATTTTCAAATTAGTTCCTTAATGTTTTCAATTTGACAATTGTTGCACCTTCATATGTGTATTTTAATATATTCCATGTTTTTTTGAAGATTTTGCGGCACTACTTCTTGGAAAGATGGATTCATCAACTACACTACCTATCAAAGAAAGTGCTTCATTATCCTTTTTTATGAGTTCCTTTAAATATTTCTTGCCTATAGCATCAATACTTTATAATCTTCATCAGAAGGAAATTCATATCCATATGTTACAATATCCCATAAGTTTTTAATGATGAATATGGGTTGCATTCTTTTGTTCCAATAGAAATAATTTATGTTGGTGAGCTTTGGTAACACAATGTTACTTGTTTCTATAGAAAAAATATAGAAAGGACACAAAAACCAGCACAATATGTCCCACTTCAACCCAAGACGAGAACAACGGTCCCAAATTGGGACTCAACCACCACTAAAATTTTATTAATTTTGAGAATACGAAGAGAGATAAAAAGCTCTATACTCGCCAAAATTACAAGCAAATATTTACAATATCTCCCTTTATTGAAGAGTGTTATACACCCTTTTACAATTTTTTCTTCCTCATCTCTCAACAATAAACAATTCAATAGGCACAAACATCTCCCTTTATTGAAGAGTGTTATACCCCCTTTTAGAAATTTATCTTCCTCATATCTCAACAAAAAACAATTCAATAGGCACAAACATCTAATTATTCCACCAACTCTTAGTTTTTTTCTTAATGGAACTATTAAACAATAAGTTAACAAAGGCATATGTATACAAAAATACTTAAGAAAAAAGAAATTTAATGCTTGGACAAATCTTAGAAAACATGAAGCTTCCCGTATAATTGAACCATGACAGAAAGAAAATTCATGATTACACCCTTGGAGACCTCGATATTCAACTGATAAAAAATGCATTGGAGTATTTATGCCTAGAAAATTCCAGCTGCTCAAAAAATGTGTATTAGTGGATTCTTACCTAACCTTAGGCACCAAGTGTGAATCACATCCATACAGACTGAGTATTCTTACAAACTAAATGTTCGAGTGACCAGACTAGCATGGTAGCAATGAGATGAAATCTTCTCTGGCTCACTTTTATACCAAAGGAAGAAAAAAAATACCAACATTAATGGAGTAACAAAATGATTCAACAATACAATACACCAACTCAAATCATTCTCATTAACAAGGAAAATATTTATACATGTCCTATCGCATGAAACGATAAGCTCCTAAAATCACTCAACAATCTCTCCACAAATCATTTAGCTAATATTAACTCACCCTCAAATAAAACTTCGAGATATAACAACATTAACAATAAATAGATCTAGAGAAAATGAGCCATTAACCCAACACATAATCTATGTAAAGTGATAGATTGAATGGAAAATCGATTTTTCTCAACTAAGTATATAACTTTAACTAGCATACCCCCTATTTGGGTATAATAGAATGCAAAAGGAAATAGTTATACTTGAGCATATAATTTGTATTATTATTGGCTATTTGCTAAGAATAAATAGCTATTTTTCATTTTATTTGTGAAGTAGTGATGGAGGAGCATTGCCGGCAAAGAACGAGTGGAGGAACGCTGGGTGCAATAGCGTGCATTTTGAAGAATTTTAATGTTTTGAAGAAAGTGTATCACACAAATATTTTGGGAAGAATTGTAATTAAAGAATATCTTTAATGTTGTAGGGTTGGATGATTTCATGAGGACATCGGAGAATGTATTTTCTTTTAATGAAGTTGAGTGCAGTATAGATTCGATGTGTTTGATATGATCTGTTTGTCACAAATATTTATTGTAATAAATTCTAGTAGTTGATAGCTTTTAATTTGATAGGATAGTGCTAGAGTAGTTGGAGGGAAGAGCTCGAAGAGCCCTTCTTGTATAAATCTTTGTATTGTTTCCCAGAGAAGGTTGTTGAATCTATTGTAGAGGTTGTTGTTAGGCTGTTGAAATTGTTGTTGTTGGTACTCTAGTTATTGAGAGTTGTTTCCATTGTAGCTGAGAGTCGACAGCTACCGAGAAGCAGTATATGAACACATGTATGTTTTCAGTTGAATGAATATAACAGAGGAGCATTGTCCCAATTGCATGGTGTTTTTGTTTCTATCTAGTGGAATGAATCGTATACATTTTGCTTGCAATTCTCTGTTATTTCTTGTTCTTGTGTTTATGTATGCATTTACGTGGTTGAATGTATGAATCTATGAAGATTTAAATAAGCTTCAATTGTTTCTCTTCTACGATCAAGTGCAAGTGTGCATAGTGTCTGCAAGGAGTGCATTGACAGAGTCTATTTCGACTCGTGAGCTCATAAGAGATAACGTGAAACTTATATAGGTTCAAGGAGTGCATAGCACCCGCAAGGTGTGCACGACAGAGCCCCTTTTGGATCAGAAATTTCTGGAGAGATAGCTTGAAGGAAGTTTGTCCGCAAGGAGTGTGCGACAGAGTCTTTGGACTCAGAAGTTCAGGAGGAGTAGCTGAAGTTGTCCATAGAGAGGCTGGATTGTAGAGGAAGACATGTTGCAAGGCGAGCACAGTCTAAAATTCGACTAAGTGTCTAACAAGGTATTCAAAGGAAGAAAAAGTTCGAGGAGGAACAAAGCTCAGGAGGAAGAATAGAGAGAAATATTTAAAGGAAGGAGTCTTTTGAGGTTTCCTAGAATCAGTAAAGCAAGATTCGTCCAAGAGGGATTGGGCTCGTTCCAGACCGTTAGATCGGGGAGAAGTTGCATGGAGGCTAGTCGTGAGATATTTCGGCATTTTGGAATTCAAAGCATTTCAAAGTGTTGAGAGGTGGGATCACCGAAGTTGTGAAGTCGCAAGGCGAATCTTAACTATTCGCTACGAGGAGATACATGGCAGCGGATTAGAAAATCCAAGAATTAGATGTATGGAGAAAGTAAGTGTGGAGTAAGTGAAATTTCACGAAGTCGTGAAATTCAAAGTACAGTTGGACTGTCAAATCCAGAGAGACACGTGGAAGAGATCCACAATTTCGGAGAAAGGTGTTTCAGGAGGAAACAGAGGAGGGGTTGCAATATCGCCAAAGCCTGAAGTGGCAAAGGGATTGGCCTGAGGTTATAGACCACATTCATATTGGAGAAAGAGTCTAGTGCGAGACTAGTACTCACAAATCAATGTTCCCAAGCGCTGGAGAGCGAAGTTGCAGGTAGTCCGAACTTGCAAGTGAAATCAAGGGGACCTGTGTGTGTATTAATTATTTAGGGTCTATTGAAGACCCAAAGAACCAATTCGACTCTAGGAGTTTGAAGATCCAAGACCAAGAGGTCGCAGAATCCCCAGGAGGGAAGGGGGTTGTGCCGTTAGAGTGGTATCAGAGCGAACAAAATTGATTTCTATAAGAAAAGGAGACATAGAAGTAAGTTGATATCATCGAGTGGTATCATATACATCAACACAATGCCTTCAAGGAGATGTGTGGAGCCACCCGTAGCGAATAGAGCTATGGAAAGGGAGATGAGAGAATTGTGTGCAAGGCTGGATGCCATGAAAATAGCACAAAGGAGAGCACCTGATGTTGGAGACATCAGTGATGTAGATAATGAAGAAGTGGAAGTTGACGAAGTTGTAGCAGAGGATGTTGTGGAAGAGCGCTTGCTAAAAGCGATTGTTAAGTTGGGAGCTAGACCAAAGATAGACATCCCAATGAAGGTAATTTGGACGTTGAAGAATTACTTGATTGGATACGAGCAATGGACAAGCATTTCAACTATGAATATGTTGACGAGGAGAGAAAGTTGAAACATGTTGTCACTGGGTTGAAAGGACATGCAACATTGTGGTGGGATGAACTGCATGTTGACAGGAGGAGCAAAGGCAAACAAAATATTAAGAGTTGGGATCGAATGGTAGTCAAGCTAAAGGATAAATTCATACCCAAGGACTACCAGATAAATCTATTCAGGAGAATGCAGAACCTGAGACAGAAGGGAATGATTGTGAAGGAGTACATAGAGGAGTTATAAAAGTTGAACATCAGAGCTGGACAAAGAGAGAGAGATGAGGGAAAAAATTCCAGGTACATCAACGGCCTGAGATATGAAATCCAGGATGAAATCAGCATGATGATAGTAAGGATAGTGGAGGATGCGTACCAGATTATGTTGAAAGAAGAGGAGAAGTTGTCCAGGAAGCAGATTCAACAAAGCAGAGGTAGAAGCTTAAACATAGGCAAAGGAGTTTCCCATGACAAGGCACAGAAGCCCAAAGGTGAGGCAGAGAAACCACATAGTCACCCTGAGAGAGGAGGAAGACAGAGTGGTCGTAGAAACTCTTTTCCTAGAGGAAGAGGAAGAGGACGAGGCAGAGGAGGTAAAGTAAAGTGTTATTCATGTGGAAAGGTAGGACACATGTCTTAGGAATGACTCGAGAGAAACAAAGGAACCAAATCTCACATTTTGGAAGTGCAAAGTGATATGTTGAGGTAGAAGGTGCAGAAGATGGGAAATATTTGATGATGAAGAAGGTTCTCTTAAAACCAGAGCCAGAGGTTGAAAAGCTAGTGCAAAGGAACAATTTGTTCAAGATAACTTGCAAGACTAAAGATAGATTTTTCAAGGTGATAATTGACAGTGGGATCACGTATAACTTAGTATCCACAGAGATGGTGGAGAAATTAGAGCTAGAGACGATTGCACATCTGAGGTTGTATAAAGTCTCATGGTTGCAGAAAGGTCATCAAGTAACAGTAACTAAACAATGCCTGGTTGAATTTAAAATAGGAGGATATAGAGATGAAATCATGTGTGATGTGATTCCCATGGATG
This sequence comes from Picea engelmannii, assembly GCA_009831015.1. NCBI lineage: Eukaryota > Viridiplantae > Streptophyta > Pinopsida > Pinales > Pinaceae > Picea > Picea engelmannii. The sequence continues at coordinate 150,756 of ML779661.1, forward strand.
TATGTCATGTTTTGTTGGGAATACCATGGCAGTACGACATGAATGTCATTCACAATGGGAGAAGAAATACTTATACCTTGGAGAAGAATGGTAGGACACACATGTTATTGCTAATTGAGGAGAAGAAAGTGAAGGAAGAAGCCAGCATGAGCATACTTCTCATGAGTGGGAGGGAACTCCTGAGTGAAGTTAAGAAGGAGCAGGAGATGCAGTTTGATGTAGTAAGGAAGCCGAAAGTTATCCTTACAAGTACTTCTATGGAGGATCTGCCTGAGGAAATTCAGGAATTGTTGGAAAATTTTGTTGACATAGTAGTGGATGATTTGTCGAGCTCATTACCACCTATCATAAGTATTAGCCATCATATTGACTTGATACCAGGAGCAAGCCTACCGAACAAAGCAGCGTACAGGTTGGCACCTCAAGAGAATGAGGAGGTGAAGAGACAAGTTTAGGATTTTTTAGACAAAGGTTTGGTCAGAGAAATCTTGATTCCATGTGCAGTACCAACTATGGTGAGTCTGAAGAAGGATGGAGGATGGAGAATGTGTACAGACTCAAGGGCCATAAACAAGATCACCATTAGGTACAGATTCTCATTGCCAAGGATGAATGACTTAATGGATTGTTTAAGTGGAGCAAACTATTTTTCAAAGATAGATTTGAAAAGTGGATATCACTAGATAAAGATGAGGGAAGGTGATGAGTGGAAAACAACCTTCAAGACAAATGAGTGATTGTATGAATGGCTTGTTATGCCGTTTGGCTTAACAAATTCCTAGAGTACTTTTATGAGATTGATGAATGAAGTTTTAAAATATTTTATTGGCAAGTTTGTGATTGTATATCTGGATGATATACCGGTCTTCAATAAAATTGAAGAAGAGCATCTGAGGCACTTAACATTAGTGATGAGGAGGTTGCAGCAGGAGAAGTTGCTGATAAATTTAAAGAAATTTTCTTTGATGAAGACAAAACTCATTTATCTAGGTTTTGTAATCTCTTTGAATGAGTTGAAGATGGATCCCGAAAAGGCAAAAGAAATAAGAGAATGGTCGTCACCAAGGAGTATATTTGAGGTGAGAATATTCCATGGATTAGCAAGTTTTTACCAGAAGTTCATCAGAAAATTCAGTGAAATTGGTACACAAATGATGGATAAAGTAAAGAAAATACATAAGTCCTTCAAATGGACAGAAGAGGTCGAGAAAAGCTTCAATATATTGAAGGAGAAGATAACAGAACAACTGATTATCGTTTTGCCGGATTTCGTGAAGACATTTCAAGTGAGATGTGATGCAAGTGGAGCTGCAATTGGAGCGGTCTTGAGACAAGATAATAGGCATGTTTCATATTTCAGTGAGAATTTGAATGATGCTAAGATAAAATACTCCACATATGATAAAGAGTTCTATGCCATAATTCAAGCCTTGAAGAAATGGAGACACTATCTTTTTCCGAAGGAATTTGTTTTGTATAGCGATAATCCGACTTTACAATTCATAACTAGACAGGAGAAGTTAAACCAAAGACATGCCAAGTGGATAGAGTTTATGCAAAAATTCACTTTGGTCATTAAACATATTTTTGGTAATGCTAACAAGGTTGATGATGCATTGAGCATGAGATGTTTGATCCTACAGGAATTTCAAGTGAAAACCTTGGGGTTTGAACACCTTAAGGAAATGTATCATGATGATCCAGATTTCAAGGAGGCATATGAAGCATGTGTGAATCATTTACTCAGAGACAGAAGCCAGTGGGACGAATATCTAATTCAAGATGAGTTTTTGTTCAAAGGGTGCCAATTGTGCATACCAAAGTGTTCGATGAGGGAAAAATTGTTGAAGGAAAAGCATAGTGGGGGTCTAGCCAGACATTTCGGCCATGAAAAAACATTTTCACAGTTGAACAGTTCATATTATTGTCCAGGTATGAGGGCAGACGTGAAATTTTTTGTCAACAGATGTAATATTTTCCAGTATGCAAAGGGAAAAAGACAGAATATTGGATTGTATCAACCATTGTCTATTCCAGAGGGGCCTTGGGATGCAATAAGAATGGATTTCATGTTGGGATTGCCGAGAACACAAAGAGGAAGTGATTCCATATTTGTGTTAGTTGACAGATTTTCAAATATGGAACACTTTATCCCATGCCAAAAGACCAGTGATGCAATGCATGTTGCTAACTTGTTTTTCAAAGAAGTTGTAAGACTCCATGAATTGCCCAGGAGTATTTTTTCAGACAGGGATACCAAATTTGTTGGTCATTTTTGGAGAACATTTTGGAAGAAGCTGAGAACAGAACTATCCTTTAGTTCTGCATATCACCCTCAAATGGATGGACATACTGAGGTGGTGAACTGAAGTTTAAGAGATTTGCTGAGAAGTTTGGTCACTGAACATCATAGCCAGTGGGATCAGAGTCTAGCACAAGCGGAAATTGCATATAATGACTCAGTGAGAAGAAGTACCGGAAAGAGTCCATTTCAGATAGCATATGGAATGAATATGAGGGGAGTGTCAGAGTTAATATATCTAGATAAAAGTGAGTTTAGAAGCGCTAGAGCCGAAGACTTCGCTGCAGAAATGAAAGAGCTTCATAATCAGATCAAAGAGCAGTTGAGGAGGAGCAACAATGAATACAAACGCAGAGCTGATCAACATAGGAGGAAAATTCAATTTGAAGTTGGATATCAAGTTCTAGCACATTTTAGGAAGGAGAGATTCCCAAGGGGAACATATAATTATAAACTGAAGCTGAAGAAGATAGGACCACGTAAAATCCTAAGAAAATTTGGTGAGAATGCTTATGAGATAGAGTTGCTAGAAGATGTGGGTATATCACCCATATTCAAAATTGTAGACTCGTATCCTTACAGGGAAGATGGAACCAAAGGAACCGAATATCAGAAGGAGATCCAGTGGAAAAAGTAGATTCTTGTAGCAGAAAATCTGCAGATGGAGCAGATCGTAGATCGACGAATTGGTAAGAAGACTGGAAGGAAAAAATATTTTAAATATTTGGTAAAGAACGCCCAATAGAATATGCCATTTAGGTAAGGGAAGTGGACATCCAGAAGCATGGAAGTTCAATGCAGGAGCTCATGGACAGGAGTCCATGAATTTTTCAGCCAGAGGAGTATTATGTAGGAGCATCGCCAACAAAGCAAAGTTGGGTGCACTAGCGCGCATTTTGAAGAATTTTAAATTTTTGAAGAAAGTGTATCACACAAATATTTTGGGAATAATTATAATTAAAGAACATCTTTAATGTTGTAGGGATGGATGATTTCATGAGGACATCGAAGAATGCATTTTCTTTTAATGAAGTTGAGTGCAGTACAGATTCGATGTGTTCGATCTGATATGTCTGTCACAAATATTTATTGTAATAAATTCTAGTAGTTGATAGATTTTAATTCGATATGATAGCTCTAGAGTAGTTGGAGGGAAGATATCGAAGAGCCTCTCTTGAATAAAGATTTGTATTGTTGCCTGGAGAAGGTTGTTGAATCTATTGTAGAGGTTGTTGTTAGGCTGTTGAAATTGTTGTTGTTGGCACTCTATTTATTGAGAGTCGTTTCCATTGTAGCTGAGAGTCGAGAGCTACCGAGAAGTACTATATGAACACATGTATGTTTTCATTTGAATGAATATAATAGAGGAGCATTGTCCCAATTGCGTGGTATTTTCGTGTCTATCTAGAAGAATGAATGGTAGACTTTCTGTTTGATTGCAATTCTCTGTTATTTCTTGTTCTTGTGTTTATGTATGCATTTACGTGGTTGAATGTATGAATCTATGAACATTTAAATAAGCGTCAATTGTTTCTCTTCTACGAGAAAGTGCCAATGTGCATAGTGTCCACAAGGAGTGTGTTGACAGATTTTGTTTCAACTCGTGAGCTCAGAAGAGATAACGTGAAACTTATATAGGTGCAAGGAGTGCATAGCATCCGCAAGGTGTGCACGACAGAGCCCCTTTTGGCTCAGTAATTACTGGAGAGATAGCTTGAAGGAAGTTTGTCCACAAGGAGTGCGTAAAAGAGTATTTGGACTCAAAATTTTAGGAGGAGTAGCTAAAGTTTTCCACATAGAGGCTGGATTGCAGAGGAAGACCTGTTGCAAGGCGTGCATAGGATAAAATTTGACTAAGTGTCGAACAAGGTATTCAAAGGAAGAAAAAGTTCGAGGAGGAACAAATATCAGGAGGAAGAATGGCAAGAAATCTTCAAGGGAAGGAGTCCTTTGAGGTTTCCTAGGATCAGTAAAGCGAGATCCATCTAGGAGGGATTGGGATCATTCCAGACCGTCAGATCTGGGATAAGTTGCACGGAGGCTAGCCGTGACATATTTCGGCATTTCGGAATTTAGATCATTTCGAAGTGTTGAGAGGTGGGATCATTGAAGTCGAGAGGTGAATCTTAACCGATGGCTAAGAGGAGATACGTGGCAGTGGATTAGAAAATCCGGGAATTAGAGGTCCGGAGGAAGTAAGTCTGGAGTAAGTGAAATTTCACGAAGTCATGAAACCCGAATTACAGCTGGACTGTTAGATCCAGGGAGACACGTGGCATAGATCCACAATTTCAAATAAAGGTGTTTTGGGAGGAAACATAGGAGGGGTTGCAATATCGCCAAAGCCCGAAGTGGCGAGGAGGTTGGCCTAAGGTTATATCCCATGGTCACAAAGGAGAAAGATTCTAGTGTGAGACTAGTACTCACAAATCAGTGTTGCCAAGCGTTAGAGAGCAGAGTTGTAAGTAGTCCAAACTTGTAGGTGACACCAAGGGGACCTGTCTGTGTATTAATTGTTCAGGGTCTGTTGAAGACCCGAAGAACCAATTCACTTCCAAGAGTTTAAATATTCGAGACTAGGAGGTCGCAAAATCCCCAGGAGGGAATGGGGTTGTGTCGTCAAGTAGTGATTAAAGTTATATTTCCTATAACAACTTCCTAGCATGGAGTCACTACAAAATTATTGAAAATTCCATAGTTCCTTTTAAGTCAAATTACAATGATATGGAGCACTAAGGCTTGGATTTGGAAATTCATGCATCTAGCTTAGCTATCCGACCATGGTTCCTATGTGGTATGACTTCCCTTTATTGTCCCCTTGTCCTCATGTGACCTGAAAGGATGAATAGAGTGGGAATTTCAAGTTGATTTGAACTATGTACAAATTACCTTGTTACGTGGAGAACTAAGTCTTGGATTTGGAAATCCATGTTGTCGGCTCATACACATTGTTGTGGTCCCTCGCTGACCTAATTACTTCACCATCCATGTGCCCTTGTGTGAATTGTGAGGATGAATATGTGGAAAGTATGAATTGAGGGAAAACTGTGGTGGACACATGAAGTAGTGATTAATGTTATATTTCATATAACGACTTTCCCTCACTGAGTTGTTGCAAAGTTATTGAAAGTTTTGTAGTTATTTTTAAGTCAAAATACAATGACATGGAGAACTAAGGCTTGGATTTGGAAATCTTTGCATTTATCTCATCCACCTTGCTATAATCCCCATGTTACTTGATTTCACTATGCCATCCATGTGTCTCTATGTGACCTTAAAGGAAGAATAGATTGGGCATTTCAAGTTGATTTGAACTATGTGCAAATTACCTTGTGACATGGAGAACCGAGTTTTGGATTTGGAAATCCATGCATCTAGATCATCCAACATGATGTGTTCCTTGTTTGATCTTACTATTCTCCATCACCCCCATGTCCCCGAGTTACATGAGAGAATGAATACATGTAAAGGAGGTTGTATGTATTGGTTCAATTATTTGAGCAAGGAAATTCTAGTTTTCCAATATATATATAT
>ML779661.1:165048-188355 GCA_009831015.1 Picea engelmannii
TATATATATATATATATATATATATATATATATATATATATATATATATATATATAATATATATATATATATATTGTCACATAGATCCACATTGTATTGATCTGTGGCTATGTTTTGTCATATCATAGCTCCATTGTGTATTTTTTGTGGCTACGATCAGTTCATGTCATGGAGGTATGGATCCACTATGTATCTTTGGTGGCCATATCCTTAGTCATTATTTTCATGGATCCGCAGTGTATTGGTCGATGACCACTCTTTGAGTCATCTCGTATTTCGAGCATAGTTATGCCTGCCTCATAAATGGAACATATATGTGTACTGAGTGATGATTGTTTGCATCTTTTGCCATGTTCTCCTACTCCAACACCCTTGCATTGAATAATTTGTAAAGTATTTCAGCCATCATTTTCTCTTCTGACCTCACACTTTAGGGGGCATCTGGTACACACCAAAATGTCACATTTGAGTTTCGCACCCTAAGTGTCACAAGTGTCGCAAAGTGACGTATTCACCTTGTTAAGTGTCACAAGCACTGTCGCAAGTGTCATATGCACCTTACCTAGTGTCGCATTCACTTTGTTGAGTGTCACAACCCCTTGATTAATATACACCATGGATTGATATACCATATATCCATCCACCATAGAACCCTCGGGACGTGTTCTTTGTCTAACCAAATCCTTCAATGATTTCAAGTGCCTCTCCACCATCCACATTAATATTGCATGTATAGGTCCACAAATTTCAATCTCCTCAACTTGGTGTATGAGGTAGTGTTCTTGTGCATTGAAAAATCTTGGAGGTATATACTTTTGCATTTCATACATTAGCAGAGGAATTTCTCTCTTCCAATACTTTATATCATCTTCATGGATTTCTTTCAATGACAACCATCTACATGATATCATGACATAAGAAAATAACATGTTTCAACATAACATAATATAATATATTACATTGCAAGTAAAACACATGTCATTAAGTACAACAACAAATTGAAAGAACATTTTGCATATAAATCACAACTACTTACCTCATGTATTTGTCAAGATCATATATAACTTGTTTGACATTGTTGTCAAAGTCTATTGGAAGAGATAGCGGTAGAACATATTGTAACAAAAAAAATGAATCGTTATTTGTTTCGGCTAAAGTAGACAAAAAAAAAATAAAAAACTTAAAAGATGTATAAGGCCAATATATATAAATATGTATACCAAAACTATTACCTTAATGACGGTATGCCAATCATGTGTTTTTGCCCCACCAAATTCACCTTTCTTCGTTAAGATATTATTTATGTTTGAAGCAAAACCCGTGGGAAATTTAATTCTTTGAATGACCTCTTTTACATCATTGCTTTGTTTCTATGTTAATAACCATGGAAGGTTATTTTGGTCTAGTCCATCTCTATTTGATAGGATCACACTTCGCATTGCTTGATTGGCTTCCTGAATGTCAGTACAAATTTTGGCAATTTTTTTTTTACCCCTCCTACCATCTATGATTCGCCATAACGTTTCTGTCAAATTCTTCCCGATATGCATTATATCAAAGAAATGAGCTATTTTTAGCTTCTCATAGTAGGGAAACCTCATGAATGGAGTGGGATAAAATTTCATTCATTTTGGAAGCCGATTATTAATACCTTCATGATGGAGGCCTTCATGAAGCATAAAAGAAATCACAAAAATAATTATCAAATACAGTAAAATAAATTCAATGATTAAAATAAACATTCAAAACATTACATGATATACGATACATAAAGAAATTGCACACCTTAATGATTTCTATTATATTCCAACCTCCATAGGTGATGTGTCATTCTTCGTGGTTTTAAACCAGACTCTTCTTTCCCATTGAAAAGATGTTTTTCAGTAGTACGATACCTATGGTTCTAGGGAGGAGGTGACTATACTCATCAAATATCACCTTTCCTAAAAATTTTGAATGACGATACTTCATCTTAGGACCACAAACTGGACATGCAAATTTACCCTTTGTTTGAAGACCTGCAACAAATGGATTAATGTCAATTATACGATGAGATTATTTAAAAATTAAACATGCAGCATGATATCTTTAAAAAATTATATAGTATTAAAGATCAATAGATGGCTACATACCACAAAAATGTGTTAGTCCTGGGGCATCATGAATTGTCCATAAAAGTGTTCCACGGAATTTAAATTTCTTCTCCTCGATTGGTTTATAGATGCCATACATAGTGATGTCATCCCATAACTTTAGTAGCTCGTCGATAAGACGATTGATATATACATTCATATGTTTAACTTGGTACTTACCTAATTGTTGGAAATTACACATAATTACTATAACCATGATATGTATATATAAGTAAATAAATAAACAAAAGATATTATGCAAAAAATGAAACAAATGAAAATGTTACATTCAAAAAATTAATGTCAACAAATACCTTGAACAATCATTGTCAACATTATGTGCTCCCTCTTTATTGACATCCAAGGAGGAATGTTATTGTTGATAAAAAAAAGAGTCCACATTGAGTAAATATACCTAAGCTCTCTGAATGGATCAACACCATCAGTTGCCAATGAAATCCTAACATTACGAGGTTCATCTTTGAAATCTTCCCATTTTTCCTCAATTTCCCTAAATGCATAACCATCAGCAGGCATTCTAAGAACACCATATCCACTTCTGTTACATGCATGGTAATCCATAAATTGTGCTATGATTTCACACCTGAATAATCATTGCAAATGTGGAATTATGGTAATATGACGAAGAACCTTTTGAGGCACCATTTTTGTTACTTGATCAATTCGATATCTACTTATAAGACATTGTGAGCATTCTGTTTTCGAAGCATGTTGTCCATAATATATAATATGATAATTAGGACATGCATCTATAGTTTGATAATCCATTCCAATGTCTTTAATAATGGCATGCAAATATTGAAATGTGTGAGGTAAAATATTTGACGATGGTAACAAAAATTCACCTAACAATCTACAACATAACAAATAACTAGTTAATGTAAAGAATATTAATCATAAAAATTGTATTCTTATTTACACATTAATTAAAACTAAAAAAAAATAGAAAAAAGTCAACATTTATGTATATGAGATGAAACATATTACATACCTTAGGATCTGTGTCATACAAGTGTTCGACAAATTATTCATAACCTCTAAGTTCACTAGCAGCAATGTCGCTGAGAGAAGATTTTCTCTTGAGCCTTCATCAAGTCGTTTATTTTCCTTTTCTAATAGAGGTTCATCATAAATACCATCATTGTCCCCATCCTCATCCGATTGAGAAAACAAATATTGGATCATTTGATTTGTCCCATCATCTTCTTCCATGGGATCATTAACTTGATTCTCCGATCATCTTCTTCCATGAGATCCTCATTTGCTTGATCATGTTCCTCAGCTTGTACAACATCATTTCTACTAGTACTACTTGGTGAAATATTCTACAGAAAGTTAGAGGGAAAATCTAACTTTATAATTACAAACAATCATGCAAAATTAGTGTGTACTATAACAAATATTCAAACAATATATATACATATATATAATTTTATATAAAATTGACAATATAAAAACAGATAATGAATATATAGATTTTTTTTCCCCAGAAAAAAAGTGTAATTATATTCATCCAAAAAGAACCAAATTACATTATGTATGTGCCAAAGGCACGACCCAATCCTAGATATAATATCCTAAACGGACACAAAGTAACTGGTTCGAGAGCCAAAAAAAGAAAAGACAAAAACTGATAGAAACCCTTAATAGGATAGAAACCCTGAACAAGAGAGTCTGTCACAAAATAAAACTCCAAACAATATACCCAAACAACCCCTGGAGGTCGGTTGGACCAGGTCAAAGTGGTATGAAAACCATCACAAGCAGAACCAGTTTGCAGCGACGACGATGAAGACCCCAAAATAGCATCAGTAAAACCATGAACTGCACTCCCACTCCATGGACCTCAAGGTGTAGACCTCGCACCGCACGCCCAAGGAAAGGACCTCAAATTTCTGGCACAACCTCTGACAGATAATAAAAAACATCAATGGTCACCGAAAGGAGCCATATCTGGACATAAATCAAACCCTGAACAAACCGAAGAACCAGATGGAGTAACCATAAAAAAGGGGGAGAAATATAAGCAAGGACGTCACTTAAAATATTCAGATCTGAGAAAAATAAACTCAGGCATCAGCCCAACAAGAACACCCAAAAACTAGACTGCATCTCGAAAACAAAATCGGATCTGCCCTCATAGCAGACACCAAAAAAGAAGCCAGGCATGTAGAGGATGCATACGCCAAGAAATTCAAGCCTAGGCCGCACAGGGAAAGGAAACCGGCCCCCATCCAAACCTACAAAAAAACGAGGAGAAAAATACACAGATCTGTGGAGATCCTTAGGTCACCGCAAACATGTAATCCACTGTGCAAGGATCCTGGAGTATCCAAGCGATCTGCAGCTATGACAGGCAACGAAATAACACGAGGAGGGTTGGCGTCTACGTCGTCCATCTTTAGGAAACCTCATCGAGAGAGGAGGTGCATGAGTGAGCGTCTGCGGCTAGGGTTTGCCCCAACCGCAGAGCTCATCTGCCATCCCTGAAGGTTACCGACATATATAATCACAAGAATATTTCATACCGTGTTGATACTAGGAAATTTATCTCCACAAAGGAAACATTTTCCCTCAGAGAGTAATGTGGTAATGAATATATAGCTAATTACCATGGGACGATATTCATTCGATCCCCCATCAATGTTCCCATATTTCCTACAATGTTTTGTAGTTGTTGCTATTAAAATTCTTATGAGACGTGTAGGCAACATTTTTTGCAAGGGAAATGACATCTACCATCACCCTTTTCACCCTCTTTACTTTTTTTCCCACCTCTAATATTCTACGACTTTTTTCCGCACAAAAACACCCTTTATGAATCATCGTTGTTATAGCAATTAGATTGTCGCAACATCTCTAATTTGTAAAATATTTATAGATATTTTTTTCGTCGCAAGAGCGACGAAAGTTGACCAAGCCAATATTGACTTTATCAAACAGTGTAACGGTTAATGTTGACTTTGTCAAATAGTGTAACGGTCATCATTGAATCGATGCTCTTGCAACAATATCCAAAGGTCGTCACAAGAGAGACGGGAGTCCACTATCTTCACATTCATCGCTCTTGCGACGTAGATTTGGTTTTGTCACTCTTGAGATGATAGCCAAAGGTTTCGTTGGAAGAGTGATGAACTCGGGCTAGATTTATAAAAACATTTAAAAATTCAACTCTTTATCTTCAATTTTGCGATGAAAGGTTACTTTTGTTGCAAGTAGTCATCGCAAATTTTTCAATGTGTAGTAGTGTAAGTTAGAGAGATTGCATGATTCTAAGAGTTGTGCTTTTATCTTTGAGGTTTCTAAAGTAGAAATTGAAAAGATGGAATAAAGGAAGAGAAATATATTAGATGATAGAGAGGTTGAATGGAGGTTAAAGAGTAGTGTTAGTTGGCTTGCTTAGGGAGATGATAATACCAAGTTTTTTCATCAGTATGCCAACTTATAAAAGAATAATAAACTATATGGATGATCAAAAACCCTACAGATAAGTGAGTTCCTTTAAATATATTACTAGTGTTGGGATTTTTCATTTTGAATCTCTTTTCAAGGCTAACAAAAGAGACACCATTGTGGAAGTGGTCAGGATTTCCCAATGTTTCCTAGTTTTGTATATGAATATGATAATAAAGTTTCAATGGATGTGGTCTCCAAGGAAGATATTAAAAAGGTTTTACATAGTTTCTAAAAAGACAAAATCTTGTGTACCGATGGTTGGCCAACTTAATTTTTCTTATGTTTCTATGAGATACTAGAGGAGGATCTGCTCAGGGTGATTAAAGATTCAAGAACAAGGGGTAAGGAATTAGTTTCTTTCAACACCATTTGTATTTCACTTATACCTAAGATAGAAAAGCCTACTTCATTTAATGAGTTCATGCCCATCTCCCTCTGTAACTGCATTTACAAAATAATAGCTAAGTTCATTGCCATAAGGGTTAAGCGTTTATTGTCAAATTTTATTTATAGGGAGAAATTCAGTTTCTTGGAAGGAAAACAAATTCATGAGGCCATAGGTGTGGCCAAGGATGGTTTCCATTCAATCAAGACAAAATAATAGAAGGTTGTAGTTATAAATATAGATCTTTCGAAATCTTAAGATCACATTAGATGGTTGTACTTTTGGATGATGTGAAATTATCTTGGTTTTGGGGGTTCATTTTATCAGTTGGGTTATGAGCTATATAACTTTTGTTCTTTTCTCCATTTTGGTCAATGGGGAAGCATTAGATTTATTTTGCCCCAACTGAGGTTTAAGGTGGGGATTCTTGCTATCCTTGCTTCTATTTTTAATTTTGGTGGAAGGGATTAACTGATCTATGTTGAATGCTAAATGGGCAGGGAGATTCAAAGGGGTGAAAATTGGTGGGAATTCCTAGCTAACTCATTTGTTGTGTGTCGGTGATATGTTAATTTCTTATGATGGATTGATACGGGATGTGGATAAGTTAAAGGAGGTTATAGATATTTACTGTGTGGCTACGGGTATGTTGGTAAATGCAACAAAAACATTCAGTAATCTACTCAAGATATGAGATAAAATAAAATATTTGATTGATAGAATGAATAAGAATGATATTTACAATAAATGGGCTATGATTATAAACATGGTCTATAGGATGCCTCTTTGCCTCTTTATGAAGAGGTGTGTATTTTTACTTATTTATTTATTAATTAATTATAAATGTTTACAATTATATTTTATTATCCATATATTATTTTTATATACATAACATTTCCTTCCTCTTCAAAATTGCTTTGTCCTCAGAGCAAGGATATCACTTTCAAAATATCTTCCAATCCATTCTTCGGGATCATTGCATTTTGTCATCATTTGGTAGCATTGTGTAGTCCAAGATTAGAAATACTAGAAACACAAGCTTCAAATGATAGAAAAGAGACTTGTAGTGCATCTCTACTTCCCGTAAAAACTTTTCCCCTAGTTGTATGCATGCTCGTGCTAAGAGTTGATACACCCTTTCCAAAATTTTCATAGTCGTGCCAATTGTCAGTGAAGTCACTAATCGATAATTGGTCTCTTATGTGAAAATTGTTAGCCCCTTCATGCATCTCTTTATATCAAAGTATCAGGCATACTAATGACGTGGAATTAGGATGAATGTGACGATAATGTCCTAAGAAAGAAAAAGGTGCTAGTTGAAAACATGAAGGCCTTCCATAAGACTCCATGTCTATAAGCCATTGTGCTTGTACCGAAGAATGCATATACATACTTCCCAATGTCAAAATTGTTTAGAGTGTGACAATACATTTTGTTGACCTTGAATCGTCGTTCCAAGGATAGATAGTCTTCTCCATTATCAAACAACCTTCCTTTAATGAATGACTTCCTTTTTTGCCATAAATTTTAGCACCCTCTTCATCTTATCCAAAACCTAGAAGCTCTCTATCAAATTTCTCGTTAAGAATTATCTCAAGAGCAACCTTGTTTTGAGAAGATCCTCTTCTATGTGGATGAAATAGTAGACATCCATGTAGTATAACCATGTTAAAAAGAATTCAACAACCTTGTTGAACCATTGGATCTCCTTATTATGAAGTTTCTCTGCTAGAGTTAGGGATGTGAGAGGACAAATGAGAGGTATGTGATGTGTCATTATTTTGGCCCATTTCCAACGGGATTTTATCACCATTTTCCCTTAGAGGCTCTAGTGTCCATAGACCATACACAAAAATCCACATCCTCATCTAAAAAAAAAATCATTTCACTTCTAGAGATGTGGTGCCTCTTCCATAGATAGTCCCTTGCAAATTTGACATGTGGTGATATTTTGTTATAATTATCTTTGGTGGGTAAAACTATGGATAAAATAGAAAACATATTTACAAACCCACCCAAGTTCACATCCGTTTCTACATCGGAATCACAATTTTCTTCATCTTCTTCTTCATATTCCCAATTGAAATTAGAGTCTTTATCTTCTTCTCCATATTATCAATTGGATTTAGAGTCTTCATCTTCCTCTTCATTTTCCCAATTGGATTCAAAGTATTCATCTTCTAAGTTGTTGGAGGTTGTCATTATTTTTTCTCATTCACCCAACGAAGGATTTGATTCAAAAACAACCTCAATTTTGTTGACTCAGATGATGGCTCCTCTATGGTCCTTACCGTCATATTTTGGTAATTATTTTTTAAATTTTTGATAATCTCTATCTTGAAATCTTGATTTATTCATACTACCTGCAAAATTTATTTATGGTTCTTCTTGATGTATTCGATCACTTGTATTTTGTGATTCTGGAATTTGTGGTGGTCTTCTATGGGCTAAGGGTTATGCAAATATTGTGTCTACTTTTTTAGTTAGTTGGTCAATTCTTTTGTTATGATTACTACGCATCCTCTTTGTTTCATCCTTATCGTCAATTCTCATTTTTAATAAGGTGTGTCGTTGTTTCCCATACTCCTCTATTGACCTGTCAATTTGGTCTTCTTTTTCTATCAATTTATCAATTTTATCTCATAATTATTTTTGTGCTTCTCCTAAATCTTTTTGTCCTTCTCCTAATTCTTTTTGTCCCTTCTCAACATTACCAAGATGATGTCTTATGCTATTGACTTCATCACTACATTGTTTTAGATCCACATGTAACTAGTCATTGTTAACCATCTTGGGGTTATCCTTTTTCTTTGTAGAACCCAACTTTAATTCACTTTATAAAGGGTATATAAAAATTAAATTTTTAATTATAATGTATTTTTTTAGCAATTCAGTTAAAAAAAATTATGGATGGGTAAAAAAAAATTCATGAAGTGGTTTAAGAAATACCATGGGCCAAAAACATGGGCTATGATACCAATGTAGTGGAAATGTTTGCTAATTGTTAATCCCCAGACAAAGCCCCATGTTATGTGAAAAAAACCCTTATTAATTCGTAGATATTGAATTATTTCATTTCTATTGTTATTGTGTATGTAGGTTAGAACCCTTCATTGTACCCTTTCATTATAAGTGTACCCTTTGTCTCCTATATATATATATATATATATATATATATATATACACACCAAGGAGACCTAGTCTTAGGACCATATTATCTCATCTTTTCTTCTGAATTGGATATATTGTAAAAGGGGGTTTCCCCGTCGAAGTGGACTATATTCATTGACTTTTTATCATTCTCAAAGTGTTGGTTCATAACATTTGGTATCAAGAGCGTCGATCATACGGCTTTGCTTCTTCAAACAAGTCATCTTGGAATTTTCACAATAACTTTTTATCCGGGACACTTCAGACAATGAAATTTTGAGGTTACTTAGGAGACATATAAAAGTATCTCTGGTAAACATTTCAGGTTTTGGGTCATTATAATTTCAGATATGTATCCTATGGAAGATAGGGTTTTTTACTCGTCCTAAATTTAGTTTTAAATGAGTTGTCTTGGAACTTTCACTATAAATTTTTTTATGGGAGGTTTCAGATAGTGAAATTTTGTGGAGACTGAGGTTACATGTCATAGTATAGGTGGTAAGAATTTCATGTTTTGGTTTGCTATAATTTTGTAGATATATTCCATGCAAGACATGGTTTGTGATTAATCCTGAAATCAGTTATCTTGGCATTTTTGTTGTAATTTTTTTTAAGTGAAGTTTTAGACTTTGAAATTTTCATAATACCGAGTTGACACAGTGAAGTACATGTGGAAA
This sequence comes from Picea engelmannii, assembly GCA_009831015.1. Taxonomy (NCBI): domain Eukaryota; kingdom Viridiplantae; phylum Streptophyta; class Pinopsida; order Pinales; family Pinaceae; genus Picea; species Picea engelmannii. The sequence goes on from ML779661.1 coordinate 174,870, forward strand.
AATTTTCATAGATTGAATCATTCTATTTTATGACATATTTCTTGTGAAAGTTAGGGTTTTTGCACAAGTTATTTTCTAGTGATTTTAAGAGCTTTTTCTGTGGTTAGCAATCTCATTTTCTATATTTTTTAGAGACGTGCTAATATATTTAAATAACACAAAATCTGTCATGAAGCGGGTAAAATTGTGGTTGGGGAGGAATACATGTAGGAAATACACATGGTTTCATGTATTTACTAGAAACACATTGTTTCACGTGTTGGATAGTTAAAAAGAAGCACCCTTCTTATCATTATACTTGGGGTTTATTTACAAGAGACTTAGAAGCACAATATGGGAAAGTTTGGGAACATGATTAACTATTACTTTAGTCAATTGACAAGAATCAAACATGAGTATTGGCCACAAGGGTGGATGACATGAGTGATGAAAATTTGTCAGAAGCGTACATGGGTGGATTAAAAGAAGACATTAAACATGAGCTTTTCCTAAAACATTCTAAAAATATTATGCAAGCTATGAAATTTTTTTGTCATATTCAAGCCAACAATAAGGCTACACGCTAGTCTATCATTGGAGCATATGCAATAAGAAGAGATCATTTTGGGGTTCATAAAACAACCATACCTCAACCAACAAGGTTGACACCTTAGCAAATGGATGAAAAAAGAGAAAAGGGATTATGTTTCAATTGTGACAACAAGTATAGGAAGGGGAATAAATGGGGTGAGAAGAAATTATTCTACAAAGATTGTGAAGAGGAAGAAGATCAAGAATTGGAACCATCACAAGATCTAGATCTTGAAGATACTACTCTAGCAATATCTTGTCATGCATCGGTCAGCATCAATGCTCCACAAACCCTCAAGATACAAGGATACATAAAAAATAAAAATGTAACAGTGTTGATTGATTCTGGTAGTACCCATAACTTCATTGATTACAAATTAGAAAAGGATCTCAATTGCTTTGTATTTTCAACACCAGAGTTTCAAGTAATTGCAAATGAAGGTACCATAAATTGTTTTGGGAAGTTCCATAGTATTAATCTCAATATGGGAGAGTGTTTTTTGGATTGTCCCATGATGGTCATCCCAATGGGTGGTTTTGATGTTGTATTAGGGGTCCAATGGTTACAATCATTGGAAATATTGGCCCTTAATTTTCAATATATTTTCACAATATTTTCCTCAGGAGGAAAGGAAACTGATATTATAGGAATCTGAGGGAAACCCTCTCATATGATAAGTTATAATAGCATGAAAAAATTACTCAAAAAGGGACACCATGGTGTACTTAAACAATTGTTCTCACTAGATGTTCAAGAATCTATATCCTCTGCTCCATTGGATCTCCAAATAGTTATCAACAATCATTCCAAGGTATTTGTAGAAATGCCTAAGTGTCTTCTACATGTCTGAGATCAAGACCATGTTATTAATTTTCAACCAGGAAGTGTACCACCTAACATTAGGCCCTACAAGTATCCATACACACAGAAGAGTGAGATTGAGTGTATGAGCCAAGAAATGTTAGAGGTCGACATCAATCAACCTAGATAAAGTTATCTCTCTTCACGAGTGGTGATGGTTATGAAAAAGGATGGTCCATGGTGTATGTGTCTACATTATAGACAACAACAAAAAAATTACCAACAAAGATAAGTTTTGTATTCATGTCATTAATGAAATATTAGATGAATTGCATGGAGCAATTTTCTTTGCTAAGATGGATATTTGTTTGGGATGTCATCAAATCAAAATGAGGCAGGAAGAAATTCCAAAAACATCTTTTAGAACACATGAATGTCATTATGAGTTTTTGGTTATGCCATTTGGACTTATTAATGCACCTTCAACATTTCAAAGCTTGATGAATTATATTTTCAAGCCCTTAGAAAATTTGTGTTAGTATTTTTTGATGACATACTAATATACAACAAAACTTGGGAAGAGCATGTATAACATGTTGAAAAGGTATGGAAGAGTAACAACTTTATGCAATGCATTCCAAGTGTGCCTTTGGGGTTCAAGAAGTGGAATATTTGGGTCATATTGTATCTCATGAAGGTGTAAAAGTGGACCCTAACAAAATTAAAGCTATAAGGGAATGGTCAATTCCCAAAACCTTGAAGAAACTTAGAGGATTCTTAGGATTGACAATCTATTACCACAAGTTTGTCAAGAACTATGGTCAAATAGAAGCGCCTCTAACAACATTATTAAAGAAGGAATCATTTTATTGGACTCAAGCAACAACCAAAGAGTTTGAAAAACTTAAGGAGATTATGTGTACAACTCTTATCCTAGCCACACATGACTTCACAAAAACATTTATTGTGGAGTGTGATGCCTCATTCCACGGCATTGGTGAAATTTTAATGCAAGAAGGAAGGCCCTTGTTTTTTAAAGAAACCAACTTAAAGAAAAATCTTACTCAAACCCATTTATGAAAAAAAAAAGTTGGCCATCCTACATGCATTTAAGAAATGGCGCCCTTACCTAATAGGTAGACACTTCAAAGTAAAAACAAATCATGATAGTTTGTAGTACTTCTTGGAGCAACAATTATATTTAGAAGAGCAACAAAAATGGGTTACAAAGATGCTAGGTTATGATTTTCAAATTATCTACAACAAAGGAAAACGCAATGTTGCACAACAGATACCCTTTCAAGGAAAATAGATGAAACAGAAGGTTCACTATGTGATATTTCTATCCCCCGATCTAATTGGGTGTAAGAAGAAAGGATAGAATGGAAACAATATCAAGAGGTATGCAAGATCATTCAAAAAATACAAGAGGAACCCAATTCATTAGATAATTTTGTACGGAAGAATAATTTGCTATGGTATCATGATCACCTATATTTATGTAAGAATTCCCAACTCAAACAAAAAAACATTTTTGGAATTGCACACTTCTCCTATACGAGGACATTCAGGATTCTTGAAAACGTACTGCAGGATCAAGAAGGATTTTTTTCTAGGAAGGTCTTAAAACTGATATTCAAAATTTTGTGTTTGAATGTGTGGTCTACCAATAGAATAAGGGAGAGATAATCAAGACGTCGAGTCTCATACAAAAATTAGCTATACCAAGTCAACATTGGGAAGAAGTTTCAATGAATTTTGTTATAGGTTTACCCAAATCCTAAGGAAAAATTGTCATCATGGTAGTAGTGGATCGACTAACAAAGTATGTCCATTTTTGTTGTCTTTCTCATCCTTTTAAAGAAAGTACAGTAGCCACAACATTCATGGGAATAGTTGAAAAGCTACATGGATTCCCCAAGATTATTGTAAGTAAGAGGGATTCAATTTTCACTGGAAAATTTTTGACTGGATTATTTTATTGTTTGGGTACTCAATTGGCTCACAAGTCATCTTATTATCCTCAATTTAATGTGAAAAATGAGATTGTGAATAAATGTCTAGAAGGATATCTTTGTTTCTTTGTATCCGATAAACAGACACAATCGATCAAGTGGTTTCCCTTGGCGGAATGGTGGTACAACACATCCTTCCATACTTCATAAAAAATGTTCCCATTTCTGGCACTTTATGGATATCATCCTTCATCCATCGCATCACCCTTGAAAGGGACTACAAAGTTTCAAGCAATTGAGGACCACATAAGGTGCCAATAAGAGGTTCTCAAACTATTGAAGGATAACTTGGTTATGGGACGAAATAGGATGAAACGATAAGAAGAACAACATCACAGTAAAAGGGAATTTGAAGCGGGGCATTGGGTACTTTTGAGGCTACAACCATATAAGCAGATCTCCCTCAAGCAAAAAAAGAAGGACAATAAATTAGCCCCCAAATATCATGGCCCCTATAAGATTTTGCAAAGGATTGGAAGTATGGCTTACAAATGGGTGTTGCCTCCATCTTCACGTGTACATCTAGTCTTCCATTTTTCTTGCTTAAAAAAGAAAATTGGCAATAAGATCCCAGTGCAAACTATTTTAATAGAGATTAATTAAGAAGGGAAAATGATAGTACAGCCAGAAACAAGGATTAAGCATCTAAGAAATCGAGCAATTATTGAGTACCTCGTCGGATGGAAGAACTTACTAGTGGAAGAGGCAACATGGGAAGATGAGTTTTTCATGCAAAAACACTCGTGGTTAGTCAAGTATTGATGAAAACACTTGTTTGAAGGGGAGGTACATGTTAAGCCCTAGACAAAACCCAAAGTTATGTATAAAACCCCTTATTAATCCCTAGATATTGAATTATTACATTTCTAGTGTTATATTTATATGATCATATTATCTCATCTTATCTTGTCTTTTTAATTGGATATATTGTAAAAGGAGGTTTCCCCCTCAAACTGGATTGTATTCATTGACTTTTTATCATTATCAAGGCATTGGTTCATGATAGTAATTTAAATAATATATAGATAAAATAAAATATTTGATTGATAGAATGAATAAGAATGATATTTACAATGAATGGACCCTAATTCTAAATATAGTCTACGAGATGCCTCTTTGCCTCTTTATGAAGAGGTGTGTCTTTTTACTTATTTATTTATTAATTAATTCTAAATGTTTACTATTATATTTTAGTATCCCTGTCTTATTTTTATATACAAAATAGTAAATTTTAGGAAATCAATTATTTCTTGTGAAGGGATCAAGGATGATGAAGTTCGTTATTTTTTTTTTCATTGTTTTCTTTTAGAAAGTGTAGTTCAGATGATGGTCTAAAGTATCTTGGTTTTTGGTTGAATCCAAACACATATTTAAAGAAGGATTGTGATTGTTTGGTGGCAAAGTGTGAAAAAAGAATTTCAATTTGGTGTCATAGGTGGGTTTCCAAGGGAGGGAGAATGGTTCTTGTCAAGGTTGTCCTAGAGGCTACATTGGTATATTGGATGTCCCTTTCCTATATCCCAAAGGGAGTATTAGACAAGATTTGAAGGATTTGTTTCAATGTTTCTATGGTTTAGGAGTATGGATAAAAGGGCTATTTCATGGATCAATTGGAATGCCCTTCCTTTCCCAAAAGGTTTAGGAGGATGGGGCTTCAAAAAAATATTAATTTTCTCAAAGGAACTTGCAACCAAGAGTATATAAAGGCTAATAAATGGTCAATGATTGTGGGTTCAAGTAGTTCTTCAAAAGTATATTGCACCTGAGATTATCGAAGATTGGATAAGAAGGCCTCAAAAAAATTGTTATAATGTTTATATGATTTGGAAGGTTGGTGTTTCATCATTCCATTTGATAGGTAGAGGTATTGTTTGGAATATTGGAGATGGTTCTAGGGTGTAGTTGGGGGAGGATCCTTGGGTATGGAGTGATATAGCTCATACACTTCCTGTTCATATGATTGAACACCTGAGATTGGGGGATTTTTTAAATTGTCCCAAATTGTGGATCATGATTATAATTATGTATGGGGTCAACGATGGTTTTCTACTAATTATTCATGGTTTAGAGGAGATGACACACAAATATGGAGTGATTCTATCGTGAAGCTTAAATCATGTCATGTTTGTCTATGGGATAGTGAATATCTTTTGGTTTGGGTAAAAACTCCCTCTAGTTTATATATGCCCAATTGGATTTATTACCCTTATATATTAAGGTAATTGGGAGGAACTTATTTGGTGGTGAAAGGTGATATGGAAGTTTCATTTCCGTTCAAAAAGAAAAATTTATATGTGGTTTATATTGTTCAATAAATTTTTGAGGTGAGATATTATTTAAAAAATGAATAGATCTAGGCCAGGGAGATGCTCTCTTTGTCGGTGTAGTGAGGAAACAGATTATCACTCGGTTATGGGATGCTCATACACTATCCAAGTTTGTGAGAAACTAGAGACTTTAATTGGTTTAAGGAATGTTTGATTTGGTGACTTTGTGGAGGAGTTTTAAGAGAGTGGCGTTCAAAAGTCATGGTCAAGCCATTTAGATCTCTGCCTATGGTTATTTGTTGGGGCATTTAGTTGGCTTAGAATGCACTTCTATTTGATGATAGATTCACTTTGCCATTTTAGTGCGCTACATAAGGTCTTAGAATTTTAAAAATCTTCCCTCAAGACAAGAAGGATTTTTCTCATAGGAATGTGGTCGTGGAGAATATTAATAGGGATTTTTCTTAGGCCTATTTTGATGGGGATGGTCAGAGAGAGCCCTACATTTTTTATTCTAGAGGTATCATTCATATAAATGATAAACATTTTTTTAATTTTCATTCGGGGTTAGGACATAGAACTAACAACTACTTTGAACTAATGGTACTCAAACTTGTTTTGTTGATGGCCATTGATAAATTTATATCCAGGATACAAGTATTTGGGGACTCGTTGAAAGTGACTAAGTGGATCAAGGATGAAAATAGGTGTACAAATGTCACCATACAACCCCTACTAGAGGATAATATGATATTTTCTACTCGTTTTACTTATACCTCTTTGATGCACATTTATAGAGAAAGTTATTCCTCACCAGATGGATAGTTAAAAGCTGTTATCGATATGCCATATGGAAGATGGCATATATTGGAGGATGAAAATGGACAAATCTTATAATATTGTCACCCCCCATTCCACAAAGTTTGCATTTGACTTTTATGTTATGCTACAGATGATGGATTATTAGTTTTTGGTATATCTGACTACCTTTGTTTTGTTTAATCGGTTCCTATGTTTTATCTAGATTTTGTCTCTGGATTAATGTACATAATGAACATATATTGGACTATTTTGGATAGGTTCATAGGAGACCATAATATGGACCTGGGTTATATAGATTTTTTTTTTAGAAAAGTCAGTTTTATTTTTAGGATAATATATGAGATATGCTATGAATTTTTGTGGATCCATTATTATACAATACAGGTTTTGATCTTTGTTGATATCTATCATGCTCTTGAAACATATGAAATGTGTAACTTCATTATTATAATAAAGTTTTGAATTTTTTTCCTATAGAAATATATATAGAAAAACTTTAAAATATCAAAAAAATTATTAAACCTATATCCAACTTATATAACATATTACTTCTCTATATAAAATAAAAAACAAAATTCTATTTAATGCTAACCTAAAATTAAATTAAAATTAAGATAAACAAAATTATGTTCTAACAAATTTATGATACATAATTATTTATCATCTCTGCCATTTTCATCTTGCAAGAAACTTTTAACTTATGATTGAAAATTACTCACCATTAGCTTTAAAATCCTCAACTTATGAAGAAGTATCACTCTACCAATAAAAAAACTTTTATCCCTTTCTCAAAGATATTTTTATAGTATGAAGTAAATTTAATATTAATTGTTATTTTCACATTTTAAATGTTAAACATTTTCAATTATACTTTTCAACCAATGAATAAGGGACATACACTATACTTAATTGAGAACTATTATTGAAAAACCTTAATGTATATAAGAGAGTTATGAAACTTAACATTCCTTTGTCTTTAGAATCCTATAAACTTTAGCCTTTGCAAAATGGGTAACTAAAAAAATCATTTTGTTGGAATATCAAGAATTTGTTCATTTGTGCAATAATACTAATAAAGAGTAATACTTTAATAATACTAATAAAGAGTAATACTTTTATTAGAGTACAAATTAAAGGTTTGGGACCATTTTTTACCATTGTGGTAGATTTCTCTTAAAAGATTTCTTATGTAATTAGGTTAATTGAATTGTTATAGTTTAATAGTAACACTTTTTTTATGGACTCACCTATATTATTGCAAGTGACTTATCCCAAAACACCCCTCCTTGTATGACATTGATCTCAATCGTATAAGTCCTTGGTAACTATTTTGATGGACCCAAGGCCTGTGGTGTCTATTCAACACTTTTTTATGGATCACAAGTTTAATAAGATGGAGACTATCGTAGAGTATTTTTCCACAATTGTACACAAACTAGATGCCCTAAAAACTAAGGTCGCTCAGTCAAAGCTAATTTATAGCTTGAGTGTCATGAATTATGAAATGAATTTCATGACCTCAAAAACAACACAATGATTGTTCTCAAACCCAAAGAATTTTAGTTGTATCCATAGGTGTTGTTGGAAGAAGGTGACTCTTCCAATGGGTGAGGGTATCGCAAAAGGTTGCACTTTAATGATAATCAACACAATACGTGGCATAGATTTCCCAAATTCGTCCTCACAAGTTTGATGGTTTTGATCAAATTCATTGGCTTATCCCAAATGAGACACTATTTATCTCTCCAAAAAATTAATAGTGACCTGACGAAACTTAGAGTGGGTGTGTTATACTTGAAACGAAAGCATTAGCAATGCTAGAAATGACATTAAAAGTCCTATGGGGAGTACCTAGCTTGGACCAATTTGTGAAGGCCATCTATGCTCACTTCAAAATGGATGGGATGCACTATTTGGGAAGGTTAACCAAAATGTGCCAAGCAAACTTTATAGTAGCCTTCGAGAAATTGGGTATCCACACAACAGGCATGACCAATGCCTTTTCCAAAGAACACATTATTATTGATCTAAAAGAGTAGATTCAAGAACAAGTCTTAATGGATAACACGCTACCTGGTTGTAGACCTCCAATAAAGCTAGATAACCACAAATTGTGGCTAGTGGACACACCAAAATATCCCCTTTTATTCCTCAATCATGCCTTCCTTTGGCACCTACCACAACCCCCCATTAAATTCACCTTGATTTGCAATTGGTCTTGCTAATCATCGGTAGGTGTTATAAACACCCCATGTCTTAACCCTCTCCCATGGTGAGCATGATCATGGCATTCCACCGAATCCATGTAGTCAACCACCAAGCGTGTGTCCTTATAGGCACCCTTTTGCACAAAAGAATGAAATTAAAAAGATTATTCATTGTTATATACATAAATAATAAATATAAAAGGAATAAATAAACAATTTACAATAAAATTAATATTAATATAGGACATCATAATAAGTAATAATAATTAAAATACATAATCCTTTATGAAAATGTATTAAGGAACCTTCTTATGGAATATTTATATGGGGCCTTCTTTGTAAAAGTTATCATCAATTATTCGTTATATATATATAGCTCTTACCCAGTAAAAAAAATTGTCTAGTAAATTGTAAGCATGAAACAATAAGTAAAGCATTTGAAAAATATTTTAAATACAAATATGACAAAGATAAGGAACATGTTGAACTAGAATTTTCTCATGAAAAAGATAAGCACATGGAGCTCAAGAAAAATCAATACAACTAGATTCCCAACAAAGAAGGTAAAAATAATATACAGGAAATACGAAAAGATCGATTTTTTGGGTAGCTCTTGGATGCGTAGCTCTGATTTTAGGGTTCGCTCTTAGCCGCCTCCATGGCTTCTTAGGGAGGAGGGGAGTCATCGCCCCCTCCCTCTCCTGCCACCTCCTTTCGAAAGCTCATCGCAGCCTGCAGTAAGAAGATTCCACCTTCAGAACCCCCAAGCTTCGTAAAGAAACTAGACGTTGTCCCGGAGATTGACCTTCCCCCTGATCACCCAATGAAGGTCGCAATTTCCCTTTCAGAACGAGGCTTGGTAGGTCAATTCATGGGACTATGGCCCTCAGCCAGAACCACAGACAACTGGATCCAAAGGAACTGGAGGCCGCTGATAACAAATAGTGTAACGTGCTATGCGGTTGGGAGAGGATATTTTATCTTTGAATTCATCTCCCAAGAGGACAGAGATCTAATCTTTAGAAATGGACCGTACTTCATGGGCACTCAAGGGATCTATTTGAATCACTGGACCCCAAGCTTTGATCCAGCCTCAGAAGTGCCCAAAGACGTCCCCGTCTGGGTTAGACTCCCGAATCTGCCAATACATTGCTGGAATCCCTCTTCGCTTCAAGCAATCGGAAATGGATTGGGACATTACATCGACAGAGCGGACCCAAAAGACTAATACTCTTGTGCAAGGATCTGTGTGGAAGTAGATCTGGAGGTATGGCTACCAGAAGCGATAAAACTAAAAGTTGGGGATTGACAACACTTCCAAAAGCTTGATTACGAACAACTCCCGTTCAAATGTAGAGGTTGTTATGAATACGGCCATTTCCAAAGAAACTACCCAAAAAACCTCAATATAGAGAAAGCAGGGGATGAAGGATGGCAACAGGCTCGGAAAGGGAAACCCAAAACAAAAGGACCAAGAAGCGAAAACACAGCCCCAACGCAAGCCAAGGACCCAGGAAGCAAAGAGAAGGAGAATAACTTCAGTATCTTGGCTCGGGGAACTGGTGATGGGACAGTAGAACCAAGTAAAGATGCCCAAGTGGAAGAAACAAGAGGAAACCAGACCCCTGAAGACAGAGGAAATCAATTGATGACAAAAGAAGAGGAGCAAAACAAATCCCCCCAAAGGATGGAAGCAAGTCAAGGCACAGAGGAAGGGGAGATCTCATCAGGCAGTGACTCAGAAGGCGCAAGCGAAGCTTGGGCCACCCCAAAGAAAACAGGAAGAGGCAAAAAAACCAAAAAAGTAGAAAGAGACCAAGAAACCTACAAAGATGTCCTCAAAGGTTCACATCCAACTATCAAGCAACTGATCAGCATTCGGAAAACAAGAAAGCTATCCAAAGTCTCCCAAGGAGGCCATTCCTCCCCCCACGGTAATTGATGAATCTAACCTCCTGGAATTGTAGGGGTTTTGGTAGCAAAAGGAAAGAGGAAGCACTAAAGGATATTATCAAAGCTTCGAAAGCAAACATCCTACTCCTCTAGGAGACCAAGATGAGTCAACAAGACTCCCTCAAAGCTTCATTGAACATATGGAGAAACAACCAAGGAATAGCCGAAAATGCCAGAGGCACCTCAGAAGGGCTCTACAGACTGTGGAACACCACCAAAATAGATTTGATCAGCTCAGACACATGCATGCACTGGATTCACACCAAACTCCTCCACAAAGATTCAGGATATCTGGTAAGCCTCTTCAAAATCTATGTACCGCAACATATAGAGGAAAAAAAACACTGTTGGGAAACCCTAAAAGACTTCTTACAACAAAATGAACTTGACAATATCATTTTAGGAGGGGATCTAAATGTAACCCTGGCCCAGGAGGAAAAAAGAGGGGGAACCATCGTGAGAGACCTAGCTAGAGAATGGGTGGAAGACCTAATCTCAGCCTGGGATCTAGTAGACATCAAACCTACCAAAGGCCTCTACACGTGGACTAATAAAAGGGTAGGACCTGGGCATATTGCTGCCAGGCTAGATAGATTCCTCGTCCAAAGATCCTTCTTGTTACTTGAGCTCACATCCACCTCAGAGATCCTTCCTCATAGCGTTTCAGACCATAAGCCCATCTGCATAGAAATCAAGACCGACCAAGTCCATGGACCCATCCCTTTCAGATTTAACCTGACCTGGATCCAAGACAAAGACTTTCTTCTTCTTGTATCCAAATCTTGGACAAGCATTGTCAAGGGCTCAACTTTTTATGTTTGGGAAGAGAAACTAAGAAGGCTAAAGACAGCTCTAAAAACTTGGGCAAAGGGCCAAGCAAACCCAATCACCTCTCGCAAAGAATCCCAAAAGCAACTCGAGAACCATCAGCTGGAAATGGAAAACAAAGAGATCACACAAGAGGGCCTGCAACAGGAGGACTGTCTTCAAAGACAATGGCACAAAGCCTACAGAGAGGAAGAATGCTACTGGAGGCAAAAATCCAGAAGCCTCTGGCTGAAAGAAGGAGATAAAATACAAGCAAGCGAAGGAAAGAAAGCACTATAAAGTAGTGACATAAATTCAGGTTCAAAATAACATAATCTCAGATCCAGAAGGCATAAAACAAGCAGCCTTTGAAACCTTTGAAGCACTCTATTCAAAACTGCAAAGGACAGTCATAGACCCTCATCTGTACCCTCTCTCCATGATTCCAAACCTCATAAAGGAGGACATCAAAATCAGGATGATTAAGGAAGTAACGCAGCAGGAAATAAAGGAGGCACTGGACCAAATGAACCCAGACAAGGCCCCAGGCCCGGACGGTTTCACTTCCAGATTCTATCAACGGTGCTGGGAAATAATAAAATCTGATCTCACCAAGATGATCCGGAAATCGCAAACGAGCAGCAAGCTTGGCGGGAGCACAAACTTGGCCTTCCTGGCACTTATCCCGAAAGAGAAAGGAGCAGTCAACTTCAACCGCTTCAGGCTAATCTCCCTCTGCAACACAAGCTAAAAAATCCTCACCAAAATTATAGCCAACAGAATCAAAACAATCCTCCCTCTTATCATCCCAAAAAACCAGGGAGGATTCATCAAAGGCAGGCATATTGCAGATAACATCATCCTAGTTCAAGAGGCCCTTCACTCAAGCATCCGGAGGAAAGACAAAGGTATGATAATAAAACTCAATCTCGCCAATGCCTTTGATAGAGTTAGACACAGCTTCTTATTTGAAGTAATGAGAAAGTTTGGTTTCGATCCGTCTTTTGTAAAATGGATTAAAGCTTGTATAGGATCACCTTGGATAGCCCCCATGGTGAATGGAAGAGGAACGAAGTTTTTCCAAGCCACCAGAGGCTTAAGGCAAGGGTGCCCCCTCTCGCCCTTCCTCTACGCAATCCAAGCTTCATTTCTAAGCTATTAACTGGAAAATTCCCAAAGTCAAAACAACCTTCAGGGGTTAAGAATAGCTCAAGGAGTGAAAGACATAAATCATGCACAATTTGCGGACGATACTCTGATGTTGGGAGGTGCAATCCCTATAATAGCAAAGAAGTTTAAGGAGGAATTGGAAGCCTATGCTGCAGTCTCAGGAACTGAAATAAGCTAGGCCAAAAGCAAGATTTATGGATGGAATATTACGCCAAATGAAATGATGGGAATTACTAGAGTTCTGGGGATGGAAGGGCATACCAACTGGGAGGCTTTCAAATACCTGGGAATCCCTATATTCAAATCTGCCCCAAGAGCCTCACATTGGAACCAACTGATTGACAAACTAAAAAATAAAATTTCTTCCTGGGGGGCGAACTGGCTAAATCTAGTAGGGAAAGTTGTCCTAATTAAAGCAGTTCTGGCCAGCATACCCATCTATCAGAGCTCGTTGCTTTTAGCCCCTGCCTAAACAATCCAAAAAATTGAGGCACTGCAAAGACGTTTCCTTTGGGAAGGAGGAAAACAGACAGGAAAGAAAATGCATCTGATAAACTAGGAAAAAACCTCTAAACCTCTCTTGGAAGGCGACCTCAACTTCAAAAAAACCCAAGTTCAGAAACTGGCCTTGGGGGCAAAGTTGCTCTGGATTATTGTCACCAGAAAACCAACTTGGAGCAAATTGGCACTATGGAAAAAATACTTTAGGGGGCCAAGGGAATGATGCATAGAATCTAAGGGATCCCCTATCTTTACCCTCTGCAAAAAGGCCATGCCCCACTTCAACCCTCAACTCACTTGGGTGCCACGAAATGGAAAGAAAATTAAAATTTGGCAAGATTCAATCATGGGAGACCCCCCCCTAGGGCTGAG
>ML779661.1:188405-232191 GCA_009831015.1 Picea engelmannii
TCTAAGGGATCCCCTATCTTTACCCTCTGCAAAAAGGCCATGCCCCACTTCAACCCTCAACTCACTTGGGTGCCACGAAATGGAAAGAAAATTAAAATTTGGCAAGATTCAATCATGGGAGACCCCCCCCTAGGGCTGAGACATGACCTGTTGTGCCTCAAAGACTGGATGGAAAGTCAAAACATAAATCCTCTCTTTGACATCTCAATTTGGGGGAATGACAAGTACAAGACTTGGCAAGGGTGGGGAGTGGTCAACAGACCCCCCAAATTAGAAAGGTAATGGAGCATCCTAAAGCTCTGTCTTCAGGGGAAATCCCCCCTCAAAAAAAAAGGAAAGGACGAAAGAGGCTGGGGAGGGAACTCCAAGCCCTACACCACAACAGAAGGCTACCGTCTCACTATAAACGCTCCCAACGTCCCGCCTAACCCGTCCATCTGGAAAGCAATTTGGCAGTCCAAGTCCATCCCAAAAATTGACATGTTTATCTGGACCCTTGCCCACAATAGCATCCAAACAGGGGAAAACCTCAAAAGAAAAGGATGGGAAGGCCCCTACAGGTGTCCTCTTTGTCTAAAGGCTGAAGAAACTACAGACCACCTCCTTCTCAACTGCGACTACTCCAAAAAAGTCTGGAAGCTGGCAATAGGAACACAAAGTGTCATCAACCTCCCTCCAGACACCAAAAGTATTCTCCAACAGTGGGACTCCAATTACTCGTTCAATACACATAAACAAAGCCAAGCCTATGCTCTGTGGAAGGTCCTCCCAAAGTTCATCCTGTGGAATCTATGGCTGGAAAGAAACAATAGAATCTTCAGAGACTGCAAAAGGAGCACAACCCTTGTGGTAACCAAAACTCGCGCACTCTTCGGTGAAAGTGCACCTTACTTATGCCAATCAAAAAACAACAAAACGCTAGAAGCAACAGAGGAACTTTGGTTGGATCAGTTTAAAATCCAAAGTCATAATGGGATAAAGGCTAGCACCCCAAACCAAGAGGAATGGGAAATCAGGAAAGGAAAACATGATTTCGACAATTGGAAAACAAAGAGAAATGTCCATATCCTGTCCTTCGACGGGGCCTCAAAAGGGAACCCGGGCCTAGCAGGAGGAGGAGGGATAATTGAAAGCCCCAATGAAGCAGCAACGATAAACTACACCCTGGGTTTAGGAATCGAAACCAACAACAGAGCAGAAGCCCTGGCACTCTGGCAAGGGCTAAATCAAGCAAGCAGGCACAGGGTCCAGGACCTGGTTATAATAGGCGACTCCAAAATGGTAATCAAAGACATAATTCACCATTCTAAAACCCAAAGCGCGAAACTCAATAACCTCTTGGACAAAATCCACCTCCTTCTTGGGAACTTTCGCTCTTATAAGATCTACCATGTGTTAAGAGAGCTAAACGAAAGGGTGGACGTCGAGGCTAACAAAGGCACCCTCTTGGTGCTAGGAAATTTGAAGGTAAATGGAACGTTATCCAGCATGGAATTACCTTGATCCATGAGAGCCAACCCTCCACTTTCAAAAAGGCAAGTTGGAGAAAAGAAGCAAGGAAGATGGGAAAAGTACTCAGATTAAGTCATGTCAGGTCAAAGCTATTGGGCAGAAGGGACAAGGAAGGGTATCATGAGACATCGGACTTCAGTCAAGGAGGAGACAGAGAATCACTACGCCCATGCCTCACAGATTTAGCAAATCGGGTTGAAATTATGAAGGGGAAGGAAAGAGCTCATAAATTGGAGGCGCCTCCACGGCCTCAAGCCACTCCTAAGCAGAGACCTCTTGAGGAATTTCCATCGAAGCAACAGGGCGCAAGAAGAGGGGAAAGATATCAATAAATGCCATCAAGCTCGGGCAACAAGCCAAGAACAGAAGAAAGACTGAAGGCGATGGACACAACAATGGAAAACTTAAAGAAATTGTTGCAGTTCCAACTGGACTTTCTCGAAAATCTGGACTCAGAAGCAAGCAGACGTCTTGAGAAGTTGGAAGAGGACATCTCCACCACAAAAATTGGTTTTACTAAAGAGATGGGCAAGCTGCACAAAGAACTCAAGAATCCCAAGCAAGAATTCGAGGAAAGAATCAGCCAACTAGAGGTAAAAATGTCTCAGCTTAACAATGAATGGAAGCAAGACCCAAAGAACTAATCCAGTCGCTCAACATGAAAGTGAGCTCAACACATCTTCAACAAGATTGGAGTTTTGTATAGAAGCCAATGTTGTAAATAAATCTGTAATCATTAACTTTATGTTAGCACCTTTAGTTAAGGATTCAGGCTTATTGCTTTTAGGAACAGTAGTAAACACCAGGAAGGCAATCGCTCAGTGAGGCGCAACCCATTTTGTAATCGCACCAGTGGCAAGACCACCTTCTTTATAATCAAATACCATTATCCGTTCTCGTAAAAAAAAAAACAAAGAAGGTAAAAATAAAGAGACCAAAGTAGAGGATAACATTTCTGACTTAGATTTCAAATTGACCTAGATTGTAGAACTAATGGAAAAACCAATTATGGAAATGGCGAGTCTCGGTTGGAAAGAAAGGATAGGGATCTTGATGAAATGCCAAAGAATAACATCGATGGTCGTAAAAGACAACATTGATCGAATAATGAGAAATCACGCTACAAAAGGGTATCTAGTGGTATTCCTTATTTTTCATCCTCTAATTTAGATCAAGGCACTTTTTTCTATAGATGTTGGATGATC
The DNA here is from genome assembly GCA_009831015.1 of Picea engelmannii. Classification (NCBI taxonomy): domain Eukaryota; kingdom Viridiplantae; phylum Streptophyta; class Pinopsida; order Pinales; family Pinaceae; genus Picea; species Picea engelmannii. The sequence continues at coordinate 191,123 of ML779661.1, forward strand.
TGTTGTCAAAGTTTAAGGTTGGGGAAATTGTAAGAAAGGAGAAACATGCATATTTGGACTATCATAGACAACATGTGAAGAAAATATGAAGAAAAAGGTAGCAAAAATATTTTCTCATGAATAAACTCTCAGATTTCAAACATTTAGGCAAGAGAAGAACAAAAAGACATGAGAGAACCTTGGAAAATGCAAACATACACAAATAGAATGTATAGGTGTGTCAATATCTCTAAGAAAATAGCTAGAGAATAAGCAACACAAATGATGGAACCAATGTTATTGATAAAATTAAGTGGCTTAAATGGCCTAGACAAAATGTGTTTTGATTACTTGTTAATACTCACAAGGGTGGTGGCATAGTGGATCGTAGGGGAAAGACTATCGAGAAACTTTGTGATGAGACCAAATCTTGCATCCAAATTCTAGATGGAGGTTTCACAATGTGCAATTACTTTGAACTATGGTCATGGTGTCGAGCAAGGGAGAACCAGATGCACCAATTTCCCTAGCAAGGAATCAGATCCTTAAAGTTCATAAGCTAATCATTGACCCTCAAGCTATACTAGATCATCCTCAAGGTTCAGTCAAGTACATGAAGGAGATAGTTCATCTTAACAACTTGGTTGGGACATACCATTAAGGATAACTTGAATGCTACTAGTGGGAGAATCATAAGCTTCAAGCATAATTAGAAGGGAAAACTCAACAATAAAGGCTAATCAGGAAAAGTCGGGTGCCATGGTTCGAGTACGCATACGTCTCACATATATACCCATGCATGTGATTTAGTGGACGATAAAGTGCTTGAGATACAAGGAGACCCTGGAAATTTTCATGAAGTTATGGTGTTGTTTGTTTCTCATATAAATCAATTATTGCTTAATTGCAACATTCTTCCCTTGTTTGAAATTGATATCATGTTAGATCTCACAAAGTAGTCGACTAGTACTAGTCAAATGGAGCAACATTATCGATAAGCTCAAATAGTGCCACCAAGGAGAAGAAACTTCACTCTAGAACCATTAAAGAGTACCTCATTAAATGGTAGAACCTTCTAAAGGAAGATGTGTATGGGGAGACATAAAAGTTCGCTAACAAAATCCTTCTTTACCCTTGCTTCAAGGGAAAAGCATTTCAAAATGGAAAGACAATGTTATATACATAAATACTAAATATAAATAAATAAACAATTTACAATAAAAGTAATTGAAGGTATCAAGGAATCTCCTTAAGGAATATTTATATGGAGTCTTCATTGTAAAAGTCATCACCAATTATTCACTCATGTAAAGTTAATGTAAATTTATACACACACACACACACAAAGCAAGAAAAGTCTTACGATACTTATGGTTACCAGTTTGTTGGTACAATCACAAGACTTTAACTTATAATTACATCATCATGTGTACTCAAAACTTGGCCACCTAAAATAACCCGTTGGTAGTCTATAAGGGGGCAAAGTTCCATTCCTATTAGATGCCTCTAGGTCTCGGATCATTAACACATTTCCTTAAGTTTAAAGAGGATGAGCTCTTAACCAATCAAAAACCATTTTAAGTCATACTCCAAAACCTAAAAATGGGTTCAACCTTGATCTGTATATAGAAGAAAGTCATCTTTTCATGTTAATCGTTACTAAAATTATAACATAGTGGTCATCTTGTCCATTGGATGTAGCTTAGGTGGTTGGGAGGAATGATTGTTACCCTCCCCACCTAGGTTTCAAATCCTTGGAGTGACATGTTGTGCCCTTTAATGGGTCTATAAGATGTTCTTGTTCTTGAGCCCTCAATTCTCCAAAAATACTCGACCACCCCATGTTATCTCATGAATTTCGGGGAGGTTTTCCATAGACGTAACAAGCACCGATATTCGTTGTCGTGAACCACATAAAGAAAAAAAAAAACATAGCGATCATCTACTTTCCTTAAGCAATTTTCCTTAACACATACATAAGCAAATACAAAACTCCATTACAAATTAACCTTTTATATATTACAATTTAACCTTTTATAAAAAAATACCTGAAGCACATACAAAACTCCATTACAATTTAACCTTTTATATATTACAATTTAACCTTTTATAAAAAAATACATGAAGCACATACAAAACTCCATTACAATTTAACCTTTTATATATTATAATTTAACCTTTTATAAAAAAATTCATATAGATATAAAAACTATCAAACTTTTTAAAACACAAATTTTTTATAATAAAAATTTTAAACCATAAAAATATTAATAAATATTCTATATTTTTATTATCGTTCTAATCCAAATAAATAATGCACAATTATCCCAGACAAAGAGTATATTAAAAGGAAACATCCTTTTTGTTAGACATATTTAGACATGACACAACATTTTTAAAAGTTTGAGTGGGAACATGAAACTCCACCCATGCACTTTACATGTCCACTTTGAATAGATGGATTTAAAACTTTTTATTTATAAATGTTCCATGAACCTTCCTTCAAAAAGGCATGTGTCTTCACCACGAGAGATATATTTTTACCTAGTCAAACATTAGAAAATTAAGAATATCAAACTCGAATTTATTTTAAGGTGTCAAATGGTAATTAAAAGAATTATCATGTAAAGGGGATTAAAGTGTCATCCATCTCTTCATGTTAATAGTAAATCATGATGCATGGGCATCATGTATGACTATATAAACTTTTTAACCTATGGAAAATATAAAAGCTATAGTTTCATTTATTTATTTTTCAACTAAAACAAGGATTTGGATTAATAAAGTTCCCGTTTTTTCCCTTTATTTTGGGGTCAATTTTAGAAGAAGTTATGATTATGGTCGAAGTTTTATTAGATTTTAGTTTTTGGTGGTAAAACTTAAAATAAGTTAATAAGTTAATAAATCGTTAAATTCAATTTTCGTGTCGGTTTAATTTTGTTATTTTATTTGGGAAAGTCTATTTAATTTTTTATTATTATTTGAAATTAGATAATATTAATCATTTAAAAAAAATTGGAAAAGTTTTGTGGTTAAATATTTCATTATTTAGATGAAATTATAACTTTAAAAAAAAAATTATAAGATTGGGAGAAGAATTTTCATTATAAAATAGTTGAGTTTGTCCATTTACTAACTTTCTCTAATGTAATATGGATGAGAGTTTGGTTCATATACTTTTTTTTTATTTGTTGACTATCTTTCTTTATTGTAGGTACATAAGCACAATTTTACAAACCAATCATATAATAGAATAAGAAAAATGAACATTCAAATTATGAAACAACGTCAAAGATTAAAAAAAAATTAAAAAAATCAATATTCTTGATTGAAGAGACTCGGAGTGGTTTGAAGACTCAAAGCCTTAATTCTTTCTTCTTCTTCAACTATGAGATTCTTTTCAGATTTCCTTCCTCTTGTGAGAGGGATGACATAGAAGGAGAGAGAAGATTTGTTCTTGTTGTCGTGATGGGAGAGTTTTATGCAACAAATTTGGGTATTGCATTGCAATTATTATGTTCAATTACAATGGTAAATTGTTAACCTATTGAATTTATCTAGGTGGATATCGGTGGCCACCCACCTCCTCCACTGACTCAACAAGGTTCTCTATCTTGGCGGTTTTGTTATGATTTTATGGGTCATAAACTTATGATGTTGTTTTTAGGCCCTAAACGATGTTTTCTAGGAATTTCAAGGACTTGGATTTCTCGTTCACACATAGGGGTCATGCCACAACATTTTAGTCCTTAGTTAGAGCTTCCCAACAAGCTACTATATGCCCGAAACAAATATTGTATGCAAACGTTGTGTGTCCGTGAAGTTGATGTATCAACTAACCACCTTGAGGCCCACAAACCTTTTGGTGGTTCGCCTCCTAGGGTTAGGGTTTTGGACCTTTAGGGTTCTTTATTTATGTTAAAAGGTCATTCTTTCGGCCTCTTGTATTATCCTTTTTGTGAATGAGCATATCCAACATATCTCTTTCTTCAAAGATAAGCTACCACCATTCTAGTCAATTTTTGTTTTATAGTATTATGTTCTTTTATTCATTAATAGAAGTTGAACTTTCACTGTATTAATGTGCTCTCTACTATATTTCTATGTGTGTTGCATTTCATTCCCTATACAACCCAGATCATGATTTCTTTGGGAGTTTGCCTATAGCTCTATGGAAGTGCCTCGTTACCTATTGGATCTTTGCTTTTCCCATTTTTCCTTCTAACAATTTATTTCAGATGAAGATTGAGTTTCAACTTTGTTTTATCGAGGCTCTTCTTGTTCCAACTCCAGAAACTTGAAACTAGTTTTCTTGTTACTCTCAAGATTCTTATCTTTTCTTGAATGTGGATTTGATCGTGAGGAATTTCTCCATTTACCTTTGAAGGCTTCTTGGAATCCTTTCTTCTTCTTTTATTATGTAAAATAACAACTCATATTCAAAAATGTTTAATATAATAATAAATGATTTATTTTTTTACAGAAACGGTTATGGATTATATTAAAAAACAATGTTAACTACTGGCACAGATACATCAAGGATTTCTTGCCTTGTCCATAGAAACAGATTCAAAATGACACAGAAGACTTCTATCTCCAGTCCTATCAACCAGATCAGCATAGCTAGATCCATGACAAAAATTTGGGCAAAGACAAGTTGTCCGACGGAGACATCAACATCTACAGAGACATACTGTAAATCGCAAAAAAACAACTACAGAAAACAGAAAACCAGTAAATTTTCAGAAGCCTCATTTGCTAGGGGCACCTTAAGGCTGAGTAGAAGTAGCTAGCTTCTCTTCATTTTCCATTTGTCTTTCCAAAGTAAGCCAACCAACCTGCATTTCGAGTTTGAGGATTCGCTTTTCCAGCTCAGTTTGGCCAACAAGTTGAGACTGCACCTTTTGGTTTAATTTCTCGATCAAGTCCTCATAGAGCTGCAACATATCCTCGTCAACCAAAGGACAAAAGGATCTCAGCCACCGCTAAGACCAGCCTTGAGCCTAAGCAGAAACGAGTCGAGGTACTACCTCCCACTCCATTCACATGGTCTTTTAAAACCCCTTGCATGCTACCACCTGCCATATCATCCTTGCCTTGTGTTTTATCCATCCACGTAGAGTCCCTCGACTTTTGTGGAGATCACCTTCCTAATAAACCCAAGGTGTTAGGGGATATTAAAACTTTGGGAATTTTCATTGATACACAAGGTCCCTTTGCTCAAATGAGTAGTGGCATTGCTACTTTATCCGCTTCTCCATTCAGTTCCCGAAGAATGTTAAAGAATTTGATTTTTTGAAAAGCAGGGAGTAAATTCATGATTTTTCGGAGTAGGTATCAGAGCCTCATGTTATGGGGGATGGCATGGATTTTTAATGCCTGAATGATCACCTGGGAATCTCCAAAAACAATAACCTCTTTAACTTCCATAGCCAAAACTTGATAGAGTCCTTGCCATAATGCTAAAGCTTCAGCGATATTGTTAGTATCATCTCCAATTCCCCTAGAGAGAGTAAATCCAGTTGTTTCATTGGGCTTAGAAGAACCCCTCCCCCTCCTGCCGCCTCTCTAATATAATAATAAATGATACTCATGACAACCATTACATTTAAAAAGGAGCTACTCATAATATAATTTTACACATTAATTTAATTATATATTTATAAATAGATCATCCATATCAAACCAATTATAAGATCTACTTTGATATATCAAAACATATTAAATTTTAATTCAAATTTATTTGTAATTTTTTTAATTTATTCCCTTTTATTTGAAAGAATCTCTCCCTTACATACCCTAATCTCTCCATTATATATCCTAGATAGACATAGATGAACATGTATCAAAGTATCTCTCATCTCTCCATTAGCTGGGTAGTATCCATGTGCCATAATCATTGATCTAAGAGTCAAAACACATTAGCTTACTTTATTTGTTATTTGCTAATGTTGTGTACCAGAAATAACTACCAAACTGTCAAATCATAGTTATTTGGTTTGGTAGTCATAGTTAAGTAGACAATGATTGTTTTAAGTAGCATAGCATGTGTGGGTTTATGGGTTAGCTGATTTTCACCTTCAAATTATGGTATATGTGTATCATCTACAATAACATATTAGTATTTGGTATTCCATGACCTTAACCCTCAAATTATGTTATATGTGAAGCAGCTACATTACTTAGATAGTATTCTAAGCCACAATCATCGGTGTAAGACTCAAAACATATTATCTTACTATGTTCGTTATTTGCAAATGTTATGTACTAGAAATTGTCATGCTTCAATGCATCATAAGGGTTTATGATAAGGATTTTAATAGCAAATAGAACACCGAGATATAGTGAAAAAAATGGATGCTTTCATTACTTATCAAAACATGTTTAATACACTCCATGTGATTAGTTGACAACTATCATTCATATTAACTAATATGTTGACCAATCATTGGTCATTGATCCACAAATGAATGACTAATCACATCCATAGTTACCGATTTCAAATTCAATTTAATCAAAAAATAAGAAGAAAACAATCGTTGTTTAAATAAAAGTGTGTAGATCGTAGTAATATACACATATACACTCTCTCTCCCACCCCATGAGGCGCTCTTCTCCTTCTCTATATATAAAATAACAATGATAAAAATAATATGCAAAGTAAAGGTTACATGGATGACCAAACTAAGATGGAAGAGGGTGTAATTTGAACCCGTGACATCTTGTTTGTAATTAAAAAAATTGGACAAACCTAGGCCTCATATGACACACCTATTGAAGATGAGTCTAAAATCTACACCATTGCAATGCATCTATGATTTACAAGCATATTTATATTGCTTATTTGATTAAAAAATGCCAACTTCTTTGTGTTATCATACCAATACCAACATTGATGCACAAGATCCAATAAAAACTCTTCAATTAAATGTGCCATGACTAGAGTGGTATGGTGATGGTTGACCTCCCACAAAATCTGAGTGTTGCACCCCTTTTCATGTGTAATTGAAAAACAATTATTGTGCAATTAAAATCAAAATGTTTTAAATGTGTTCTTTGTACATGTGAATCCACGAGTTTTGTGCTTGTTTGTTTATCCACATAATGATGTATGAGAGCTATGATTCGTATTCAACACCGCAAGAATGGTGTGCATACTCTAATGGTTGATCATTTGCAATGGGACATTTCTTAGAGTTGTTTTGATCCCATGACCTCTAGCTTGACTCCTTCACAAAAAATGACCTTTTTTGGCCATCCCCACTGCTTCATCAATGAGAGACCCCTCTCCCAACTTGAGAAATCAATTATTGAAAGAGGAAATTTTGCTAAATGGATACAATTGTGACTAGATCATTGTTATGGGGCTCCTAGAGGGTAACCTGAGCAATAATAGACCCACTATCTGAAAACATAAACCCCTATTAGTGAAATGCAGAGAACAAAAAGTACCTTTACTAAAATTTCACACATGGGATTCATACAAAAAAGAAGGAGAATAGTAGCAGCGTGACCCATCATCCCAAAAAACACTCTAATTTCCTTTTGAAACATATCCACCTTGTAATCACTTCAACTTTTCCTTCTCTAAATTTAGAATACGCTAATTACTATAATACATATGACACATTCATTATACTTTAACTTATGTATCACTTGCCACCTTAAATAACATGTTGATTGTTTATAAGGGGGGGAAATTCCACTCTTGTGAGATGCCTATGGGTCTTAGGTTGTTAATATATTTCCTTACATCTAAGGAAGATAATCTCTTATCCAATCAGAAACAATATTAGTTCATACTCCATAACCTAAAAATGATTTCAAGCGTAATATTTTTTTCTCCACAAGAAATTTCTCTTTTATATTCATAAAAATATAAAAAGTTATCTTACAACTGTCCTTGCAACATAGGTCCTTTGATCTTGCGCTATTTTGGCATCATTCAAAGCTAACACTGAGCTCATAACTGGAAAAAACTATAATGTAGGCAACATCCATTACATAGCAAGAAGAGGACAAATTCAAAATTAGAGGCATTGTCCCTCATGCTTTGCTGCAATCTATGGCTAAAGAGACCAACACACTTTAACTAGTCTTTAAAAAATACTACCTCTGAAACAATTAAAACATATTTAAGTATAGAGTGGGCCCCTCATGACCATCCTCCCATTGGTTATAAGATATGCTTCCAGGCAGATTAGTTAAATCCACTTTAGATAATATGTATGCATCTTGATTCTCTTCTCTGAATACATGTGCAAAAGATATATTCTTGAAATAAGTGAGAGTGTCTTTACTCCTTTCCTTTCATCTTTCTGGTGCTACAATTTGGGGAGCTCCCTTCTGATTTACCCACTCAATAACTATCTTAGAGTCCCCTAGAAAAATTAAGTTAGGAATTGACAATCTTATAGCCAAAGTTAGAGAGGCCCAAGCCCCCAAAAGTTCAGCCCTAGTGTTTGTTCCTCGACCACAGTTTAGAGTCCATAAAATTGAAGTGTTACTATTATTATTTATCATACCTCCAGCCCCACTTTGTTCACCAAATTGTTGCGCTACCCCATTGAATATGGCTCTGTCTTCTGGAATATGCACATGTACAGTTCGAGGAAGAGAGTCTTTTACCTTAAATCCATAGTTGCTCATTACTCCAATAGCTTTGAAGACTATCTTATGTATTGAAGGGGAGCCTGCCTCAAAGATTGTCAAGTTTCTTTCAAGCCAAATAAACCAGCATAAGAAGGCATGCATAGTAGGAAAATCAAAATTCTGCTTTGCCCAATTTTCAAATCATTCATTCACTGATAGTCCATTCCATCCACTCGTGAATTTTAGCGCAATTTTTACCTTATTCCATACTGAAATAGTGAATGGACAATTCAAAAAGAGATGCTTACCAGACTCCCTCTTTCCCTTGCATACGAAGCAAATCCCTGGCCCCACCCAACCTCTTTTTTGAAGATTTTTCCAGGTTAGAACTTTATTTTCCGCTACCAACCATGCATTTCCACCGTTTTTTCCTCCACACACCTACTTTAATTTTCCATACCTTTGTCGTGACTGCATTGTAAACATTTTTGACAATTAATTTTCCTGAATTATCACCTCTCATCCATAATAATACATCTGGACGATCCTGTAGGTGAATTCTTGAGCTTATCAAAAGCTTTTTGTACTTTTCCCATTCAGATGCTAAGTCTCCCTCGAGCTCCAAAGTTGTACAATCTAACCAAGTTGAGCAAAGTGTTCCCTGAAATAGATCACAACTCACTTGATATAGCATGTGAACATTTTTTTGGTTCAAATTATCAACTAACTCTTTTGATAAAAAAGAGTCCTTTCCCATTCCCAGGATGACATATTTCCCAATAACTATAGAATGTCCTAAGTTCGGATTCCATGCCAACAATTGTAATACAAGTGGTAAAGAATTGATCAAGTTTTTCCAGGTCTGTGATCCATAAGTCGTAACCGCTGAGGTCGATCTTAACCAAGTAGGGACCGATTCATAAGGCAAGTATTTATCTTTTATCACCCGGTTCCAAATTCCTTTCTTTGTCAAAACTCTCCATAGAGTATTAGAAGCCAGAGCCCTATGGAAAATGAATATGTTTCTAAAACCCCAACCTCCATAAAGTTTAGGGCTCGAGATAGACTCCCAATTACACAAATGATAGCTTCGACTTTTCTTGTTGTCGAACCACATGAAGGAAAATACCAACTGTTGAATCTTTTTCAGAACAGACAGCGGAATGTGCGCTAAAGCTAGCCAATAAATTGGTAGACTTTCCAATACTGCCTTTACTAAAACATACCGACCTCCCAAAGATAGCATCCTGTTACACCAATGATTAATTCTAAGTTCAAATTTTTCAATAAGCCAGCGCCAGTCCTTGGCTTTATAGCTATCTGGTTTTAGGAAGTACCCTAAATATTTAAAGCCTCCCGATAGATCTTTGAAATAAAAATTAAATAAAACATTTAGCTCGTCAAGAGTTTCCTGCTGAAATCGAGTGTGAAGGAAGGTCGATTTTTGCACATTAATTCTTAGCCCCGACGCCCAACAGAAGACACTGACAATTTTACTGATATTGAACCATTCGGACATCTTGGTTTTCTACATAATAATCACATCGTCCACGAAAAGAAAATGTAAAATCTTTATGATTCGAGATACTTTTATCATTGTCAACACCCCCTCTGCTTGACCCTTTTTTAGCATTATACTAAGATTTTCCATCACAAGTATGAAGAGGAAGGGCGACAAGGGGTAGCCCTGACGAAGTCCTCTCTTAATCTGAAAGAATTTTGTTGCCTCCCCATTGATCAGGATTGCATAAACAGTGGAGGTTACACAGCCCATTATCTATTTTGTTGTTTCCATCCCAAAGCCACATTGAAGAAGGATTAATCTCAAAAATTCTCAGTTTATGCAATCATATGCCTTCTTGAGATCTAGATTTAGTATAATAGCTTGAATTTTTTTTTGCTTTATGTTGTGCAGGCAATCATGTGCCATGCCAATAGCATCTAAGATTTGCCTTCCCTTGAGGAAGCCTAGTTGTTCCTCTAATAGCGCTCAGGAGAGAATAGGTCAAATTCTCTTTGCTATAATTTTTGCAATGATCTTGTAGCAAAGATTGCATAGAGCGATTGGGCGGAAATCAGTGAAAGTACTAGGGAGATTAACTTTAGGGATTAGTGCTATGAAAGTTGAGTTAATCTGTTTTATAACTTCTCCTTTTAATCTTGACTCCTCCACAACCTCGATCAAATCCTGCCTGACCAGCTCGAAGAAATGTAGAAAAAAATCTACAGTCCATCCATCTGGCCTAGGAATTTTATCCTTTGAAAACCCTTTCAGAACCTCTAGAATTTCCTCCCTTGAGCAAGGCCTTTCTAGATTTAAGACTTCCTCCTCCAACACCATTCTAGGAAATAGCCTTATTGTAGGAACCTGATCACCAATAATATTTGTTCCTATATCCTGATAGAAAGATTTAAAATAATTGGTAGCTTCATCCTTTATGGCCTCTTTATCTGAAAGGAACCTTCCCGCTTCATCCTCAATCTCCCATATGTTTTTTTTATTTCTTCTGAAGTTGGTGAATCGATGGAAGAACTTTGTGTTTTTGTCTCTGCTTGTGATCCAGATAGCCCTACTCTTCTACTGCCACCTCTCTTCCTCCTCCAGTAGCAGCCTTTTGCGCTCATCCTCCAGCATCCTCACCTGCTGCTCAAAATCCTCAATCTGTAATCCATGCACCTTCTGTCGGAATAGGTCATTTATACCTCCTTCAATTTTTTCCATCTCTAAACGTTCCCGGATCCGCTTTTCTATTGACCAGGCCTTCACTCAGGCTTTCAGAGTTGATAATCTCCCTGCTAATCTTTTTTGTGATCCCTCTGTTTGTTGAAGTGTTTCATCGCTCCACACATCACACACCAAAGTATCAAAGGAGGCGTCATGTAACTAGGTTGGATTTAGCTTGAAAGGATGGGTTGTCGCAGACGGTCCTTTGCCCGGCTATAAAAACACTGGGGCGTGATCAAATATATAAGGAAATTAAACACATGCTCTATATCTACAAGAGGTTGTGAGAATGTCCTCCACCGCATAGATTCTGTCTAATCTCTTTGTTATGCCTTCAGTTTCGGACCTACCATTTCACCACATCAGAAACACCTCAGCAGGAGCCACATCCACCAGTTTGTTTTTTGAAAAAATCTCCTTAAAAAATCTCGCCAGAGGATCCACCAATGTTGACTCTCCCCAAACCTCCTCTGAACTTGTCGTGAAGTTCATGTCACCTGGAAATATCAAAATATCAAGTGCTAAAAGACCCACTCCGTAAACTTTTTCCTAGAATTTATTGCGCTCTTGACAAGGACCATACACATTCAAAAGGGGCATCTTCCTTTTATTCACTAAGCTAGTACCTAACAAAAAAAATTCGCCACAGCTTAGCACTGGCACTAAGTCAAAGAAAGTAGGATCCCATGAAACAAGCAGCCCACCAGACTTTCCAACAGAGCTCACTCAACAGGTCATCCACTCGGGTCTGAACAAATACAAGAAGTTTCTTGCCTTTTCCGCATCCACCAATGTTTCTTGTAGGAAAATTACATTAGGGTGTGTTTTTGCTAAAAGTATTCTCATGGAGGCCAATTTTATGTGGCCTTCCACGCCTCAAACATTCAGGGAGAGAAGGATCATGACTTTTCCCATGCAAGGGATTTCATGCCTCTAAGCGCCCCCTGATCTAGAATAGGAGCAGATTGTCTAGCAGGTAAAGAAACCAAGGTTCCCGCCTTTTTACGAGCACTCCTGGTTTTAATATGAGATAATTCAAGACCCAAACCCCTCGACCACATTAGTTCCTTCCATGTATTGATCCCTACACCCGAGGAATCAAAGTGAACTCCCTTAGAGATAGAGTTGTTGACTATCTCCTTCCCCAGGTAAGTCGGGATAGGGATGGAGCTTAAGTTTTCGCTAAAGGAAGGAACTAAGGCCTAGATCATTCTATCCAGAGAGTGATCGCTAGTGGCAGGTTCACCATAACCCGGAAAAACTAAGAAAACTTCCTCTTCTAGGGATACAGGCAGGGCAGGTGAACTCAAGTCTTGAGGAGGTTGTGGCTCTGGAATGGTCACTGGTCGGATAGCAGTTAAGACTAGTGTCAAAAGGTCAAAGTCCAACTCGATTTTTTTACCAACCTCTGTCTAATGTACCGAGTCTGAAAGCAAATAACTATCTAAGTGATCTCTCTCCCAAGCAAAAAGTGAATTATACAACAAAGGACATAAGAGTTTAAGCTCACCAATGAAAGTAGTATCTACCAGTTCAGGGCTCTCATCATTCCTTAAACCCAAAAATTCTCCCAAGTCTTGATGATCCCGCAAAGGAGTGTAGCTATCAGTTGGGTTATCCTCCAAGGATTCCTCCTCGAAAGGAGCTCCAAAAGTCTGTGTACAGTCCTTTCGCAAATGTCATGTTCGTCTGTAGAGCGAATATAGAAAAGGGTGGCCCAAGTAATCCAACCGCTAGACAAACAAATGACCCCTCCACTCTATATCCAAGGTTTCCAATAACCCTGCATGAATGTCAACATCGACAAGAACCTTTGCCATTCTCTTATCAACAACATGTAGAGCTTGTTCGTCGACCTTTATAAAATGTCCTAAAGCATTACCTATCAGCTCCAAAGTCATTGCATTCCACAGCTGAAGTGGTAGTCCTGGGAGGAGAACCCAGAGGTGGCGGAAGCTGAAGTACTTTATTGTTGGGTCGAAGTTGATGCACCACCACTTCAATATCAATCTTCCTCCCCCGTAGCCCCAAAACTTATCTAAGATACATGTCGAGTCCTATAGGCTCTTAAAAATAAAACCTAACCAACCTCTCGGTAAAGATAATACCTCAGGTGAATAACCCAAAACAGGCTCCCAAGATCATTTCATCCACTCCGAGAGTTTTTGCATGTAGCGAGACCTATACGCTAGCCTACCACCAAGGCATTGAGTGCAAGGTTGCAAGATTCTTCTAAGCCTACATCCATACCCATTACTAAACTATGTTTTTTCCTTTTTGGCTTCCACACCCGTTGTGGTCGCTTGTGGACACCTCGCTTCAGACAGAAAAGATCCCCTTGTTGCTCCAAAGATCTAGGCTCGGAAGGAGGGATAAAATCATCACTTTGTGGATAAACGCCTTAAGCATCCTTAGCCTGATCTCTCCATACTGTTGAAACGCCCGCAATGCCCTCCTTTGGCTTTGGAGCTGCAGGTTGAAGTATACTTGAACATATCTCTCTACCTGTCGAATGCTTCGGGCGAGTGCAATCGTTATGGGGAAATGGGGACGCTTGCAGCTGAGTTGATGAGATATTAAAATCATAGTTATGACTATTCCGCTTGTAATAATTATTGCATAGCTCGTCAACTGAAGCTAACAGACCCTGTCGCTCCCAATGTTCCACTTCCTCCACACCCAGAAGAGTTGTGACCTCACTTTCCATTAGGAAAGTTCAGAAACCTTCTAAAATGCTGCCACCTTAGGGAAAGTCTTAGATAACTGTGAGTTTCCTAGTCTCATCAGAAGGGAGAGAACCGAGAAAACCAGTAGAGTAATGAATGAAGAGGTGACGTAAACTGCTAACAATAAAGATTTTTCCCACTAACCACCCACTCCATTAAAAAGAGCTCATTTGCTTCATTAAATACGCTAAAAGCTAGTTGATATACAACAAAATTCTAAACCGAAAGGGAGAGCTGACAAAAGGTCGATGGTTCGAGCAGTAACTAAGACAGTCTCATGAGGCTAAAAGGGTGGAACCAGAACCTCTAGGAACTTAAAAAAAAACTCACGAAATACGAGGCTAAGACTCCAGAAAAGGATACTCTAAGTCATATAAAAGTCTAACACGAACCCCAAGTAGCTAGAATCTTCCAACAATCATACCATATCCAGTGTTCTGCCATTAGATCTGCAACTACAATGAAGATCTTCCCGCCTCCTCCATTTTCAAAATCCTACTCAATAAGGATATGGAATTCTTCAAGCGTAATTTGTATCTAAAATCTATGCTCATCATTATTCAAGTTATAGTAGTAGTCATGCGCTTTTCTTAAGGAACTTACTTTAACACATACTCAAAATAAAAATAAAAAAAACTCAATTACGATTTAACCTCTTATCTTAAAAAGAAATATTATATATGAAAATATTAAACCTTTAAAATTAAATATTTTTATAATAAAAATGTATACACCATAATAACTTTAATAAATATTTTATCTTTATCTTATCATTATAAGCAAAATAAATAATGTACAATTATTCTAGACAGAGAGTGTATTAAAAGGAATGTAAGATTATTCTAGAGAGAAAATATATTAGGCATACACGACAATCCTAAAAGTGGGGACAGAAGGCATTGAAATGAAACTCCACCCATGCACTTTACAAGTCTACTTTCAATGTTTGCCAAAATCATTGGTACCACCAATTAAATAGGAGCACCAATAAATATTTATTTATTTGTGCTCCTATTTATTTAGGATAAAAACTATTTATTTATTTATAAATGTTCCATGAACCTTCCTTTCAAAAGGTATGTGTCTCCTATCAAGATATATTTCCACTTGGTCAAACGTTAGAAATTAAGAATATGAAACTCAAATTTATTTTAAGGTTGTAAGTGGTAATTGAAAGAATTATCATGTAAAGGGGATTAAAGTGTGATTACATCTCCTCTTTGACATAAAGCTGTGTACTAGTAAATAATGATGCATGGACATCATGTATGACAATATATATTTTATAGTTCCATATAACTTTTTAAGATGTGGTTCCATATAAACTATAATTTCATTTATTTGTTTTTTATAGCTAAAACAAGGGTTTGGATTAATAAAGGTCTTATTTTAGGGGTCAATTTAAGAAGAAGTTATGTTTATAGTGTAAGTTTTATTAGATTTTTATTTTTAGAAGGGGTTTAAATTTAATATAATAAAATAAGTTAGTAAATGAATAAATTCATTTTTTATGAGTTAATTTTATTTTTAAATTTTTTTATTTAGAAAAGTTTTAAGTTTTTTTTTTTTTTTTTTAAATTAGATAATATGAGTAATTTTAAAATAAGACATTTTTTTAAGAAATAGTTTTATTGTTAAAGTTTTCTTAGATGAAATAGGATTTGGGGAAGAATTTTCATTATAAAAGGATAAAAGGATTGAATTTGTCCACTTATTAACTTGAATGCATATATGAGAGCTTGGTTCATATAAGTATTTTTATTTGTTTACTCTCCTTCATTGTAGGTACACAATACTATTTTACAAAGTGATGATATAAAAAAATACGAAAAATGAACATTCAAAATATGAAACAACTTCAAAGATAAATAAAAAAAAAGTTTACTTTCTTGGACAATCACACTAATACGGAGTTGAAGCATGAAGATCGTAGGTGTCCTCCTCTACGGGTAGGGTTTACCCTAGCCGTTGCTTACTCCAAAAACATTTTGTCACCGCCTGCACCAGAAGTTTGATGTTTCTTTATGTGATTTGCGTGAAGGAATTCATCGGATCCAAGCCGCTCTCTATCGAACTTGCAAGACTCGCCAAAAGGATTTGCAAAAATGGGTGTTGTAATCAGTGATGAAAGAGAGGATTTTTGTTCTTTGGTTCAGTCTTTGAACCCCTGGAAAAAAAAACTTGTCTCAATCTAGTCGATTTGTCAAACGATCAAAAGATATTCCACATATGTAATTCTCATCTCCAGAACCTCAAAGCTCAACGCTTGTTTACAATGAATGTGCTATGGTGGGAAAATTTACTGGGTTATGGCTAAGTCCAAAGGATGTGGAATCCTAGGTGGTTGAGCATTAGTGACCTATGATCAAAGGTACGGTAAGAATTTTTACTGTAGGTCGGGGTTATTTCATTTTTACTTTTACCAACAAATCAGAGAGGGATTTAATATTTTCTCTATCCCATATTTTATGGGTTCTAGGGGCATGTTTCTCTCCGCCTGGACTCTAGAATTCAATCCATAAGATGAACTCTTTGCAACCCTAGTGTGGGTAAGACTCCCTTTTCTTACCCTAATTTTCTAGGAAGAGAACTATCTTCGAGCCATTGAGAAAAAAATGGGTGGATACATTGATCGGGCAGAGCTAAAAGGAAACCTATATTCCTGTGCAAGAATATGTGTGGAGGTGGATTTGGAGAAGGGACTTCCGGAGGTAGTGCAAATCAAAATCGATGAGTGGAGTTTCTGTCAGCCTCTCGACTATGAGAAAATTTCATTGAAGTGCCACATTTGCAATGGTCATGGGCACTTTTCCAAAAATTTCCCAAAATCAAAGCAATCTTAGCCGCCCCCAATAAAAGAACCCAAGTTTTAAATGGTCACAAGAAAACTTAAAAACCCACGACGTAAGAGGTTATCTCAGTCAATAAAACCTCATGGGAGTTTGCAAAATAATTAATTCGGAGCCCCTGAAAATTTTGTTGACACAGGAAACCAAGAAGAACTGGGAGGACCCATGGATTCACCCTTTCAAAAGTTTAGAACACTCTCCTGAGGAACCAATGGTCAGCTCAAAAGAAGACAAGAAGGAAGTTGATTCAGTAGAAGAGGAAGGAGAATATGTTCAGGAGACTAAGGAGGAAAATGGAGAAGATAGCAACGAGACAAAAGAGGAAGAAGTGGAAGCTGCAGAATTAAAATCGGAAGAAAAATCTTCAGGTCATAGCAATTCGGTTCCAAAAGTGTACTCTCATTTTGATCCTTCTAAACCCTTTTCTTTTGTTGATGCTTTGAAAAACTCTGCACCAAATCCCTCCCCTCCTCTTACAAGGGGAAGGAGGACTAAAAAGGACTAGATAGATCATGGAGCATGAAAGAATAATAGCTCGAAAAGTGAGGCACTTACGCCTTTTGGTTCCCATTGGGAAATAAGAGGGGACAGAGGAAACTTCAAATAATAATGTTTTGTTTCTGTGTAATTCTTTGTAATCATATTGTTAGAATCTATTTGAGTACTCAAGGATTTGGCATAAAAAAATAGGAAATTTTATGCTCATGCTTCCATTTATGAAGGAAGGTTGATGATCATCAAAATATTTTCACTCCACAACAATATGTTCTTTATCCTCTTGAAACTCATGTACCTTCTTGTTATTTCAACTATGGTGTAGACTCTTTTTATAATACAAACATATTCGTTTTTGTTATAAAAAAATATCAACCTTTTTGAATGAAGAGACTTGGAGTGGTTTGAGAAGTCGAAGCCCTATTTCTTTCCACTTCTTCAACTTTGAGATCCTTTTGAGATTTCCTTCCTCTCGTGAGAGGGATGGGATAAAAGGAGAGAGAATGTTTTTCCTTGTTGTTTGCACCATGGGAGAGTTTTCTACAACGAATATGTGTATTGCATTGCAATTATTATGCTCAATGTTAATGGTAAATTGTTAACCTATTGAGTTCCATGGGAGTCTCCCTATAGATATGAGGGAGTTCCTCATTACTTATTAGATCTTTGTTTTTCCCATTTTCCTTTCAATAATTTAATTCAAATGAAGGTTGGGTTTCAACTTCCTTTTCTAGAAGCCCTTCTTTTTCCAACTATAAAACCGTGAAACTATTTTTCGTACTACTCTTGAGATTCTTATCTTTTAATGAATGTGGATCCCACTATGAGGGATTTCTCCATTTATCCTTGAATACTTCTTGGAATCCTTTCTTCTTTTTTCCTTATGTAAGGGAACAACTCCTCTTCTTTTTTCCTTATGTAAGGGAACAACTCCTATTCGAAAATGTTTGATATAATAGTAAGCATTACTCATGACAACCATTACATTTAAAAAAGAGCTACTCACAATCTATCCTTCGCACATGGGTTTAATTATATATCTATAACTAGGTCATCAATGAAAATCCAATTGTAAAATCTATTTTGGTACATCAAAGCATATTATGTTTTAAATCAATTTTTTTTTTACTTCAAAGATTCTCTCCATTACATACCCTAAATAGACATAAATAAATGAAGACATATTTTTACATAGATCAAAGTTCGAAAAACCATTAATTAAGATATAAACCATATAACCTTAAAAGTCACAACCCGTTTGTAAAAATAAAATTTATAAAAATTTATATTCTATTAAACCAAAAATGAAAAACATAATCCTTAGCATGCAATTAAAATTAGAATATCTCTATCATTGCTTAGTCTATTATCTCATAAGGAGAATTTATGAGATAAATGAACATTGTTGTCATTACCAAACTCTTTTTTTAACAGAAAAAGAGGGAAATTGTACTAATTTAAAAATAGTGTTTGATAACGCTCGAGGAATACATCAAGTCCAAATTTTCCACAAAATAGTAAAAATGCCTTGTTGAGGGGTTACTAGACCTACTGGTAACAGAGCAATTTTAAATTCAGGTTTTCTTTCAAAGACCTTAACCAATTAGAGTCTATAAAATATCCCCAATATACATATACAAAAAAAGAACATTTTTAAAACTTTTTGAAAGAACTCCCAACTGGAAGCCATTACCCAAAATTTGTTGTTGGGGCGTTTAAGTCCAAATGAACGGGTGCTTCTGTAGGGAATGAAGCTTATTCTAAATTTCTTGGGATGATATTGTCTATTGGAGGAGACAAAATTTGCATAGGCTTGATGTGAAGCTCCTCCAATTGTTGTCTGAGTGTCGAGCACTCGTCCTAGAGTTGGTGGATACTCTGTCTCTCTTGGACCAATTCTTCCAACACTGTTAACACCTAATCCGAGAGACCATTACGATGAATTTGAAAAGAACACATTGTGTTGTGCATGTCTATGAGTTCTTCCTCCAATAGCTCCTCCTTCTTTTCCCAAAACCTCGAACCTTCATTTTCCATTGTTTAGCATGACCACAAAGGCTCACAAGTAATACAAACAGAGGAACAAACCAGAGAATTCTCCACTAGAACAATTGTTTTGGATATTGAATTAAAGAACCTTACATGTGAATTAAATCCCAACACACAAGAGTTTTACATGAGCGGAAACCTTCTATACTTTCTCTCCATCTTCTATCATCATTGCCAAAAACCGCAATAATGCTCATAATTCCCATTGCAATCCCACATTCTTATTGGAACGATAGTGGGAGCAAGGGAAAACATTGTTCTTGATAGGGGTAGTTATGAAGGTGCCATATGGGCACAGGGAGAAAATGTGTCTTTGTCCTTTATTTGAGATTCTGATAGATCCCCTCCATGTGGATGATTCACCCAATCTTGGTTAATGAAATGGGGTCCTGAGAAAATACAAGACCCTCCCTTTCTTATTTATCTTATGACTTCATGATCTCATGGGATCTAAACCCACCATGTCGATGAATTGCACAAGTTTGTTTAATAAAATGGGGTCCCAAGGAAAAAATACCCCCCATTTTTTAATTACCAAATGACTTCTTAAACTCATGGGATTGATTTACAGTGGATTTGAATTACATTGATCAAGAGGATCTTTCCTTCCAATTTGAAGGCATGATTATCTTGTATATTAGTTTCCTGATTATTGGATCTTGGCACATGGAAGAACACAATTGTGCGAAAGATCTGTATTTCTTTCTGTATTATGTCGAAAATGGCTCGGAGATGAATATTTCTCAGGAAATATTTGAACCTTGCATGTTTAATTTTAGTTTGGAATCCCCAATGATTATGAGGTCAGTGATGCCTTGGGAATTTTCCAGAATTAGACCTTGCAACAAGGCATACGCTTCAGCTTGGTTGTTAGAGGATTGACCAATGCTCTAGGGAAAGGTGGATTCCATGTTTCCTCCAGGGCCATACAACACCCCACCCACTCCTGCCACCCCATGGTTTATTTTCAAAGCACCATCGAAGTTGAGGATATGTCTATTTTGAGAATTTCTCCATTGAAATAACTCAAAAGGAGAGAGTTGAAGTTTCCAACAAGGACTGAGAAGAAGGGGAGACTCTGCAGAAGATTTAACAGAGAATTGTTGGAGCCAAGCTTCCTCACTATTGTCCAGATACTGAGGAGTATTTGAAAGTCTCACCTTGGAGTTTATATGTTATGATAGCAAACTGATATCCTTTCCTGCCACTAAACAAGGAATGATGTTTTCTCCATTGAATGTTTCTTTTTTGCGAGCTAGCCATATTTCCAACAGATAAATTTTGGAAGAGCCATCCATTGAATGTTTCTTTTTTGCGAGCTAGCCATATTTCCAACAGATAAATTTTGGAAGAGCCATCCATATTCTTTTGAAGACAGATTTTTGCTTAAATGTTCCATCATAAGAGAAATGCCATCTATTGAAAATATTTCCTATGGAGGAGGGCCATCTTACTCATTTATACAAATCCTGAAGAGACACCCGCCACACAGACCGAGAGACATGAAATTCCAAGAAAACATGCACTAGTGTCTCTAAATCCTCCTTAGAAAGGACGAACCTAAATGGCCCATAGAAGCTTATTTTGGATCAATTATTTCATGTTCACACTTTTCCATGTGTCAAGGTCCAACTAAAGATGTTTATTTTTGGAATACCATCCTGACTCCAAATATGATTCCAGAAAGCAAAGGGAGTGGGGAGGGAGGATTGAGATCTAATGTCGATGGACGTGGGGGTGGGATTTGATCCACTTATGTGTGCATGGGTCATGAAATTATTTTTAATATAATCTCTTTGGGTACAACCACATGTTTGATCACTACCTGAAGGTGTCCCCATGGCTCCAAGGTAAGCAGCGCTCATTGGAGTTGAACCTTTCCCAATGGTAAAAAAATCATCACTTCCCACCATTAGATCCAACCCCTTTGAGCATTATCATTATCGAACTTAAGTAACATGGGACCTATCCAAATAAGTGTGTAAATTATGGAAAGTTGATTGACTTCCAATGGGTCCTCACACAATTTTCCAATATGTGCAAAACTTATATAAAAAATGGTTCAACTTATTTCAAAGGAGTGAAGCATAATGTTATTTAATGTTTACTATGCATTTGTCATTTCATTATGGTTTTATGTATATTTATGATGAACAATTAATTGTCAATTCATATAATTTTATTTTAGGAGGGGTAGCTAAAAGGCTAGATCGATTTCTTACACGCAATTCCCTTCTATAAAGGGTGGAAAGATATAGAACCTAAGTTGGCAAGGTCAGATGTTCGGATCACTTTCCTATTGTACTTGAAACGGGTAAACTGGTGCACCTTGTAAATACAATCCTAGTTGGTATGAAGAGGAGGATTTACATAGGTTAGTCAGGGATAATTGGAAGCATTATGAGGGTGGTCTAGGAGAAGTTGCTAGTGTTCAATTTGCTTCTACATTAAGGCTAGTCAAAGAAAAAGTAGTCCAGTGGGAAGGTCGGAGACATAAAAAGAGGGATTGCTTGCTTAAGGAGGTGAAGAAAGAAATAGAGTTGGTTTACTCTCAGTAATTCATTGGAAAATTTAGGTAGGATCTCCTAGAAAGGACTACTTCATTAGAACATAAAAAGAATCAGCTTCTATTGGATAAATAAAAGGAGTGGAGAATTGAGAGCAGATCCTTGTGGATTGAGGTGGGTGACTAGAATACCAAGTAATTTCAAAATTTTGATAGCCACGGGAGGAACAAAAACAAGGTTTGGGGATTCCATGATTTGGAAACTCTGGGGGTTCATCACTTTAAGGAGATATTTAAAGAACCTGATAGAGAAAATTTATGGGAGATACTAAAGATTGTGTCATATTTTCCTAGATTTTTTAATGAAGAGAATAATATCCTCTACGGACTAGTGACTAAGGAGGAACTTATGTCTACACTTAGTACTTTTCAAAAGGATAAGAGGCCTAGTCCTTATGGGTGGATTGCATATTTTTTTATACACTTGTTTGATGTTCTTGGAGATGATTTACTAAGAGTTGTTGAGGAGATTAGGGAGACTGGGAAGATGCCAAGGAGTTATAATTCCACCTTCTTAATCATCATTCCTAGGGTGGATTGCCTTGATACATTTAATGACTTCAAATATATTTCCTTATGTAATTTCCTTTATAAAATAATCTCTATGGTGATAGTTGTTAGAATCAGAGGAAACTTCAAATAATAATGTTTGTTTCTGTGTAATTCTTTGTAATCATATTGTTAGAATCTATTTGAGTACTCAAGGATTTGGCATAAAAAAAAAGGAAATTTTATGCTCATGCTTCCATTTATGAAGGAAGATTGATGATCATCAAAATATTTTCACTCCACAACAATATGTTCTTTATCCTCTTGAAACTGATGTACCTTCTTGTTATTTTAACAAACCTATCCATTTTTGTTAAAAAAAAAATATCAACCTTCTTGAATGAAGAGACTTGGAGTGGTTTGAGAAGTCGAAGCCCTATTTCTTTCCACTTCTTCAACTTTGAGATCCTTTTGAGATTTCCTTCCTCTCGTGAGAGGGATGGGATAGAAGGAGAGAGAATGTTTTTCCTTGTTGTTTGCACCATGGGAGAGTTTTCTACAACGAATCTGTGTATTACATTGCAATTATTATGTTCAATGTTAATGGTAAATTGTTAACCTATTGAGTTCCATGGGAGTCTCCCTATAGCTCTGAGGGAGTTTCTCATTACTTATTAGATCTTTTCTTTTCCCATTTTCCTTTCAACAATTTAATTCAAATGAAGGTTGGGTTTCAACTTCCTTTTCTTGAAGCCCTTCTTTTTCCAACTATAAAACCGTGAAACTATTTTTCCTACTAGTCTTGAGATTCTTATCTTTTCATGAATGTGGATCTCACTATGAGGGATTTCTCCATTTATCTTTGAATACTTCTTGGAATCCTTTCTTTTTTTTTTCCTTATGTAAGGGAACAACTCCTATTCGAAACTTTTTTTTTCCTTATGTAAGGGAACAACTCCTATTCGAAAATGTTTGATATAATAGTAATCATTACTCATGACAACCATTACATTTTAAAAAGAGCTACTCACAATCCATCCTTTTCACATGGGTTTAATTATATATCTATAACTAGGTCATCAATGAAAATCCAATTGTAAAATCTATTTTGGTACATCAAAGTATATTATGTTTTAAATCAAATTTATTTTTACTTCAAAGATTCTCTCCATTACATACCCTAAATAGACATAAATAAATGAAGACATATTTTTACATAGATCAAAGTTCGAAAAACCATTAATTAAGATATAAACCATATAACCTTAAAAGTCACAACCTGTTTGTAAAAATAAAATTTATAAAAATTTATATTCTATTAAACCAAAAATGAAAAACATAATCCTTAGCATGCAATTAAAATTAGAATATCTCTAACATTGCTTAGTCTATTATCTCATAAGGAGAATTTATGAGATAAATGAACATTGTTGTCATTACCAAACTCTTTTTTTAACAGAAAAAAGAGGAAAATTGTATTAATTTAAAAATAGTGTTTGATAACGCTCGAGGAATACATCAAGTCCAAATTTCCCACAAAATAGTAAAAAATGCCTTGTTGAGGGGTTACTAGACCTACTGGTAACAGAGCAATTTTAAATTCAGGTTTTCTTTCAAAGGCCTTAACCAATTAGAGTCTATAAAATATCCCCAATATACATATACAAAAAAAGAACATTTTTAAAACTTTTTGAAAGAACTCCTAACTGGAAGCCATTACCCAAAATTTGTTGTTGGGGCGTTTAAGTCCAAATGAGCAAGTGCTTCTACAGGGAATGAAGCTTATTCTAAATTTCTTGGGATGACATTGTCTATTGGAGGAGTTAAAATTTGCATAGGCTTGACGCGAAGCTCCTCTAATTGTTGTTTGAGTGTCGAGCACTCGTCCTAGAGTTGGTGTATACTCTGTCTCTCCTAGACCAATTCTTCCAACACTGTTAACACCTAATCCGAGAGACCATTACAATGAATTTGAAAAGAACACATTGTGTTGTGCATGTCTATGAGTTCTTTCTCCAATAGCTCCTCCTTCTTTTCCCAACACCTCGAACCTTCGTTTTCCATTGTTTGGCATGACCATAAAGGCTCACAGGTAATACGAACAGAGGAACGAACCAGAGAATTCTCCACTAGAACAATTTTTTTGGATATTGAATTAAAGAACCTTGCATGTGAATTAAATCCCAACACACAAGAGTTTTACATGAGCAGAAACCTTCTATACTTTCTCACCATCTTCTATCATCATTGCCAAAAACCGCAATAATGCTCATAATTCCCATTTCAATCCCACATTCTTATTGGAACGATAGTGGGAGCAAGGGAAAATATTTTTCTTGATAGGGGTAGTGATGAAGGTGCCCTATGGGCGCATGGAGAAAATGTGTCTTTGTCCTTTATTTGAGAGTCTGATAGATCCCCTCCATGTGGATGATTCACCCAATCTTGGTTAATGAAATGGGGTCCTGAGAAAATACAAGACCATCCCTTTCTTATTTATCTTATGACTTCATGATCTCATGGGATCTAAACCCACCATGTCAATGAATTGCACAAGTTTGTTTAATAAAATGGGGTCCCAAGGAAAAAATACCCCCCATTTTTTAATTACCAATTGACTTCTTAAACTCATGGGATTGATTTACAGTGGATTTGAATTACATTGATCAAGAGGATCTTTCCTTCCAATTTGAAGGCATGATTATCTTGTCTATTAGTTTCCTGATTATTGGATCTTGGCACATGGAAGAACACAATTGTGCAAAATATCTGTATTTCTTTTTGTATTATGTCGAAAATGGCTCGGAGATGAATATTTCTCAGGAAATATTTGAACCTTGCATGTTTAATTTTCAGTTTGGAATCCCCAACGACTATGAGCTCGGTGATGCCTTGGGAATTTTCCAAAATTAGACCTTGCAACAAGGCATACGCTTCAGCTTGGTTGTTAGAGGATTGACCAATGCTCTAGGCAAAGGTGGATTCCATTTTTCCTCCAGGGCCATACATCACCCCACCCACTCTTGCCACCCCATGGTTTCTTTTCAAAGCACCATCGAAGTTGAGGATATGTCTATTTTGAGAATTTCTCCATTGAAATAACTCAAAAGGAGAGAGTTGAAGTTTCCAACAAGGCCTGAGAAGAAGGGGAGACTTTGCAGAAGATTTAACAAAGAATTGTTGGAGCCAAGCTTCCTCACTATTGTCCAGATACTGAGGAGTATTTGAAAGTCTCACTTTGGAGTTTATATGTTATGATAGCAAACTGATATCCTTTCCTGCCACTAAACAAGGAATGACGTTTTCCCCATTGAATGTTTCTTTTTTGCGAGCTAGCCATATTTCCAACAGATAAATTTTGGAAGAGCCATCCATATTCTTTTGAAAATAGATTTTTGCTTAAATGTCCCATCATAAGAGAAATGCCATCTATTGAAAATATTTCCTATGGAGGAGGGCCATCTTACTCATTTATACAAATCTTGAAGAGACACCCGCCACACGGACCGAGAGACAGGACATTTCAAGAAAACATGCACTAGTGTCTCTAAAGACTCCTTACAAAGGATGAACCTAAATGCCCATAGAAGCTTATTTTGGATAAATTATTTCATGTTAACACTTTTCCATGCGCCAAGGTCCAACTGAAGTTGTTTATTTTTGGAATACCATCCTGACTCCAAATATGATTTCAGAAAGCAAAGGGAGGGGGGAGAGAGGATTGAGATCTAATGTCGATGGACGCGGGGGTGGGATTTGATCCACTTATGTGTGCATGGGTCATGAAACTATTTTTAATATAATCTCTCTAGGTACAACCACGTGTTTGAGCACTAGCTCAAGGTGTCCCACCATCACTTCCCGCCATAAGGTAAGCGGCCCTCATTGGAGTTGAACCTTTGCCAATGGTAAAAAACTCATCACTTCCCACCATTGGATCTAACCCCTTTGAGCATTATCATTATCGAACTTAAGTAACATGGGACCTATCCAAATAAGTGTGTAAATTATGGAAAGTTGATTGACTTCCAATGGGCCCTCACACAATTTTCCAATATGTGCAAAACTTATATAACAAATGGTTCAACTTATTTCAAAGGAGCGAAGTATAATGTTATTTAATGTTTACTACGCATTTGTCATTTCATTATGGTTTTATGTATGTTTATGATGAACAGTTAATTGTCAATTCATATAATATTATTTTAGGAGGGGTAGCTAAAAGGCTAGATCGATTTCTTACACGCAATTCTGTTCTATAAAGGGTGGAAAGATATAGAACCTAAGTTGGCAAGATCAGATGTTCGGATCACTTTCCTATTGTACTTGAAACAGGTAACCTGGTGCAACTTGTAAATACAATCCTAATTGGTATGAAGAGGAGGATTTACATAGGTTAGTCAGGGATAATTGGAAGCATTATGAGGGTGGTCTAGGAGAAGTTGCTAGTGTTCAATTTACTTCTACATTAAGGCTAGTCAAAGAAAAAGTAGTCCATTGGGAAGGTCAGAGACATAAAAAGAGGGATTGCTTGCTTAAGGAGGTGAAGAAAGAAATAGAATTTGTTTACTCTCAGTAATTCATTGGAAAATTTAGGTAGGATCTCCTAGAAAGGACTACTTCATTATAACATAAAAAGAATCAGCTTCTATTGGATAAATAAAAGGAGTGGAGAATTGAGAGCAGATCCTTGTGGATTGAGGTGGGTGACTAGAATACCAAGTAATTTCAAAATTTTGATAGGCACAGGAGGAACAAAAACAAGGTTTGGGGATTCCATGATTTGGAAACTCTAGGGGTTCATCACTTTAAGGAGATATTTAAAGAACCTGATAGAGAAAATTTAGGGGAGATACTAAAGATTGTGTCATATTTTCCTAGATTTTTCAATGAAGAGAATAATATCCTCTACAGACTAGTGACTAAGGAGGAACTTATGTCTACACTTAGTACTTTTCAAAAGGATAAGAGGCCTAGTCATGATGAGTGGATTACATATTTTTTTATACACTTGTTTGATGTTCTTGGAGATGATTTACTAAGAGTTGTTGAGGAGATTAGGGAGACTGGGAAGATGCCAAGGAGTTATAATTCCACCTTCTTAGTCATCATTCCTAAGGTGGATTGCCTTGATACATTTAATGACTTCAAATGTATTTCCTTATGTAATTTCCTTTATAAAATAATCTCTATGGTGACAGTTGTTAGAATCAAACCCTTATTGTCTAATGACATTTCCTTTGAACAATTTGGGTTTCTAAAGGGTAAAGTTATACATGAGGTGATAGGAACTGCTTAGGAAAGATTGCACTCAATTAAAACCTCCCAGATTCATGCAGCAGTTATCAAACTAGACTTGTCTAAAGCCTATGATAGGGTGTCCTAGCTATATTTAAGGCTTCTTCTCATTTATATTGGCTTTAATCTACCTATTAGCGACCAAAAAATAATGATATATTTTTTTAGAATGTCCTCGTTACTCGCTACTTGAATTATCGTTCCCCTAGGTATTTTGGCCAGTATCAAAGTCTCAATTTGTCATCAAACCTTGAATAATCTCCTATTAATCTCTTTGCCTAAAATTACTTTGATACCATACCTCTTAACCTGCGATACAAAAAGACACAAATAAATGTCATTCCATAGCTTTTATGTCTTTTATATTTTGAAATAAAATGTATATTTTTATTTCAAAAAATTCCCCAAAGCAAAAGTGGTGTGTGTTCAAAGTGTTTTTCCTAAGTCTAGCCATATTACAGCTATACCAAACTCCATGACCACATGCCTAATTCACAAGCTATGAGTCGAGCTATGAGTTGATCCACACTTGACATATCAAAGCCACAAGTCAAAGCATAATACATTTAACCAACATAAACATCGAGCCCTTCTTTACAGGTTTCATCGAATTCTTATGCCAAGAGTCGATTCTATGTTAAAAATGTGTCGGGTTACAGCTCTGATATTCGATATGAAAAGAGGAGATGACCCACCGCACTGATCCCATAACCTTATAAGGGTGCCATGGCGCAAATGTAAGTTTTTCAGGTATCTTGTTTGAATGGATCAATTTCTGTATAAATGTTTGGATCCATCTATGTGCTACAGGGGAGAAATAAATTATGAAAGTCACATGCTATTGGTTTGATTTCTAACCACTGGAGATTTGCAGAAGATAGATCTGAAAGTAGCAGGGAAAGCTTACAGGTGTTCCAAGTTTTGCGCGCCGAACAGATAGATGAAGTGGCTACTTGTTTACAGATGTTGGAAGATCAGTGATCTCATAACACCAGGAGCCGAGGCAGGTGCTCAGAGATTTAAGGAATTCAAGTCTGAAGTTCAAACCATTGGATGAATTCGACATCCCTAAATCTCAGGATTCTGGTATCCGTGTATTCTATTGGAGTTTCCCTGAAGAAAGAGATCTTCAAGTCCAAAACCATGGCGGATATGATTGGCATATCAGTTGGGGTAGCCATTGCAGCATATGGGGAAGCCAAGTTCGATTCATGGGGTGTGTTGCTTCAGTTGGGTGCAGTTGCGTTCGAAGCTACACGTTTGGTATTGATTCAGATCTTGGGGAATCACTTTGAATCCCATTACCTTATTGTATTATGTTGCCACATGTTGCCTTGTGTTCTTGACTGTCCCCTGGTTGTTTGTTGGGTATCCATTGCTCAAGGAGAGTTTGACCTTCCATTTGGATTACTTCATCTTTGGAAAAAAACCCGTTTGTGCCTTTGCTCTTAACCTTGTAGTTTTCCTCTTGATCTGAAAGACTTCAGCTCTAACAATGAATGTTGTTGGTGTTGTCAAGGACTGGCTTCTCATTGCATTCTCATGGTCGATTATCAAGAACACGGTGACTTAGCTTGGTTTTCAGGGAGACGTTGCTTATGCAGATGATATTGCACACAAACATGGTGTGGTGTTAATCTTAAATGAGCATATACATTCTATCACTGCTCACTTTGACCAATTGCGAGCTGCATGCTTATGAGAATCCTTTTATCAATAAAATATATGTCTTATATGTGAGGTAATCGGTTTTTGAAGAGGTTAAGAAGTTGTAGAAGGTGCAAATGAATGATTGTTTTGCAGCTCCTTGTAGATTTGACAGTTCAGATTCAAGCTCAGGTGGTAGAACTCCAACCCGGAGGAAATACAATATGAAGATCCATGCACTACAGCCTTCAGATGAAAATCATACACCTGAGTTGGCATGACAGGCCTGGGAGATCAAGCTTTTACATATAAATGAAAGAATATTATCCAATTCTCCTGCAGGGTCTAGATTTTCATCCTGTTCAGACTATGCCCTTACTATTTGGGTTGAGATTGAAAACTTGAAATTATTTGTCTACCATCTTTGTCAAATGTTTGCTCTCAATAAAGATCCATTATTCAGATTACATTTGTGGAATATTTGAAGTGATATGTCGAGATTAACTCTTCGGCTTGGAAGGAATGGCTTGCAATGGAGATGGTTCTGGTTGTGGTTTCATGGTGGAAACATTTAATGGCTTCTTGGAGCAGTGATTATGCCACAGATATGGGGCACCCTGCATGAATTCTTCCACAAGAAAACAGAGTGTTCTTGATAACTAAGTTATGCGTGCAGATAACAATGCTCTTACAAATGATTTCTTGCTGTTGCAGATTGGGAAAGAAACAGAGCTTTTGGTGGCTTAAGCGAGCTTTCACAGCTATTCTTAGCCACCGAAAGAAGAAGGGCTTTCGGTGGCTTACAGATTAGAATTTTGGCTCTTTAGCCACCGAAAGCACAGAGAAGGGAGGAATGACACTTTTTTTGCACAGATCCAAGTTTTATCATCCTAAAGGGCACGAGGATGATTTATAAGTTGAGGTTATTATTAAGAGGATCTGTTTCAATGTGATGTCCCAGTTTTGAAGGTGCCAGCAAGGTAAAAGAGACAAAGTTTGTTGCATATTAATGACAGAAGAATGACTTGTTCGCCAAGGTGGAATTCTTGACTTATCCCACAGTCGAGATCTGTTGCAGCTGTCGAAGACATGAAGACTACCCAGATAAAGGTTGACCACATAAATAGCATATTTTCCTATTTTCATGATTTTGTTTTGACTTTCTATATTTAGAATTTTAGATCCAGTTTCTTAGGATCTGAAACTGGTTTGTAAAGACTATAAAGTCTATTGTTTAGAATGACTCTGGTTTGTAAAGACTATAAAGTCTATTGTTTTGAATGACTGAGGGGTTCTACTTTGAGTTCTAAACTATACTGCTACTGTGATAAGACACTTTCTTTAATATATTCAGTTGGCAAACTTCTTTCATTGTTATTGTCAGACTTTCTTTTCATCTATGTTCTATGCTTATGAGTTGAAATTATTTATTTGTCTCTCTTTAATGTCCTATGGTAACTGTCATCTTACCTTTGATTATTAAGCAAGGATCATAAGCATTCACTGCTAGTTTATTGACCCATCATATATATTTTTTTATGTATGCTTTGGTTAATTGATTAGTTTTTTATCCATTTGATTCACAACCTATCTGATAATATCTCTTGAAGGCCTTGTACTGTTTGAATATACCTAGATTGTCTTGAGGATACAATCCAATGAGTTAGATATTCATCTTGATCCAACCTCACACCCATTATTGAGTGAATCATTACAAGAACAATTAAATTACCAGGTATCTCTGAGATACAACGTAGGAGAGTTTCTTGGAGTGATAACACTACCTTTGGTAAAATGGATAATGGGTTATGTGACATCCTCCTCCATTGTTGTTTTAATTAATGGTTCTGGCTCTAATTTTTTTCAACCTTCTAGAGGGCTCAGACATGGTTGTCCTTTGTCCCCATACCTTTTCATTTTGGTTGCAAAAGGTCTAGTAGAGCTATTATTGAAGCTAGAAGAGAAAGGAAACTCGTGGGAATTAAAATTGGAAGGATGGAACAACTAACTCATCTATTATTTCTAGATGATGTTTTGTTATTCTCTTTCTACTTTGAAGAGGAATATTGACATTATAAATACATTCTAGAACTCTATTGTCTAGCCATAGGGATGGAAACTAATATTACAAAATCTGCCTTGTATTTATCTGAACTGGAGGCACAAGTAAGAAATAGTTTGGAGCATACATTTCCATTCCCCTCTCATGATTTGAAAGATGGAATTAAGTATTTAGGTTATTCTCCCAAACCTAACAGTTACGGAAAGGTTAATTGGACGTGGCCATTATCCAAGATGGAAAAAAGACTAAAATTTTGTTGTAATCATTGGATTTCAAGGGGAAGCAGATTAATTCCGATCAAGTCAATTCTAGAAGCCATTCTAGACTATTGGCATCTTATCGCTCATACTCCAAAAGATATTTTGGATAGGATTAGGAAGTTATTTTTTAACTATCTTTGGAAGGGAAACTGTGATTATAAAGGACCCCATTTGATAAATTGGAAGGTGATTGCTTCGCCCAAGGATTAAGGTGGTTGGGGTATCAAGAACATCTTCCCTTTTGGTAAATCCTTCATAACTAAGTCACTTTGGAATTTCTTGATTAGAGATAGTCTATGGAGAATGATTCTAATTGAAAAATATATTTCCCCTACCACTATAATAGATTGGATTAGGAGGAGAAGGAAGAGTACTCATAATGTATCCAACCAATGGAAAGATTTGACATTAGCTTTTCCAGTCATAGATCAATTCCTTGCTTGGAAATTTGGTTTAGGGGTTCAAGTTAGAGTAGGTAATGATGCAATTCTAGGTTATGGTGAATGCATTTTCCTCCCAAAATATTTAATCTTCCAACTATAGGAACAAGGAAGATGCACATTGACAAAATTTGATAATCCTCTACTTACCTCGGCTTGGAGCCAGGGTTGGCTACAACCTCAGGCCTTGGGATTAGAACGTAACTAGGCTCAATGTTGGGATGTTTTTTTATCTGAGATTAGGAAGGCACATGTAATACTTAGGGATGAAGATGATGAAATTACTTGGGCTTATAACAAAACTAAAGGTTTTTATATTGTCAAACTTGGATACACAACTTTACAAACACCCGAGGTTCAAGAAATTTGTTGGTGGTGGAAGAATTGATGGAAGGTTAAATCCCTTCCAAAGTGCACCATATTCCTTTGGCTTGTTCTCAACAAGAAGGTTTTAACTTGGGATAGACTTCAAAAGAGAAATAAAGCAGGTCCAAGCATTTGAATCCTCTATAGAAATAATGAAGAAGCTTCCTTACATTTATTTTTATAATGCCCTTCCTCAAGATAGGTATGGGAAGAGGTTGAACAATAGACCTCACTTCAACATTTGTGGGATAAAGCAACACTAGAAGATTGCTTTCAAGAGTACTTTATTAGAAGAGAAATGAAGGAATATGGAACACTTCCATACTTTATTACTTGGGGAATTTGGTTGGCAAGGAATGCCAATCTTTTTTAGGATGTCCAAGTTCCCACTTTCAAAGATTCATTACAATTTATTTCATTTTTCTTGTTATAATTCTAGTATAAATCCAAAACCTGGTCATGTGATTGGAGAAGTGATTATGAACAAGGATTATGCATGGAGCTTCTTTGATGGAGCTTTCCAAGTTCTAGAACTCTTCTACAATCTAGGTTTTGTGTTATTTACTATTGAGGATCACTCTTTCACTGGGAAGGAAGTTTTAGGTATTGGAACTAGTAATCAAGGTGAATTTATAGTATTGTTCTTCATATTGAAGTGTTCTTTAGAGAAAAATATTATGAAACTACAGGTATTTGGAGACTCTAATATGAATATCAAATGTATCAATAATGAAATCTAGGTCCATAGGACTGGTCTTTCATAGCTGGCATTAAATTTGAAGGATATATCTGGTTTTTTCTAGATGATTAGTTTTACTCATATATAGAGAGAGAATTGAACAATTTTATTGATTCACTATCTAAGGATGCTTTGCACTTGGTTGAAGGTTTGCTTGTCCTAGATGAATTTACTAAAGGACATTTAGTTTCCTCAAGCTCTTGTAACCTTTTAGACTTTAGATCTTATTTGGCTATTGATCTGTAATATCTCAAACGATGATGACATATTTGGATTAGAACTCAGTTAGATATTTAAGGTTTTGGGACAACTTATGAAAAATATACTAGTAGTGGTCATGCAAGCCACATAAAACTAGTCATATACTATATGTACATCAGTACCCAAGGATTGTATTTTTAGTTCATCTTGAATAGAAAGTATGTGATTTTTCTTGGAAAAAAATATTGTTGTTATTATTATTATTTTAAAATGAGAATTTGTATTTTAAGAATGATAAATTTGAAAATAAATTTTATTTAAGGATGATATTTAGGGTAAATTTTAGATTCTTCATGATGTAAGTTTGTGTCAATAACTAATATATAATTCATCGATAATTGGTTCATTAATAGTAAACGTGTCAAAAAGTGGGATTTAAAGTCGAGTGGAAAGGGTAACAACTTTTCCTCACAACCACTCAAGTTACACCTAATTAACATTGATTCATTTTTACATACTCATGAAGTATATGATTGTTGGTATTGTGTCAACACCATAAAATAATCATTCAAAAGCTACATCAATAATATTTAATATAATCAATAACCACATCTAGCAAATTCGATGCATGGGAGGAGCATGTTCGCTAAGATTTTAACTTGGGTCATTGTCACATAAACCACTCCAGTAATTTTTTTTACCAAACTCATTAATATTATTTATTTATTACCCAACCCAATGAAAATTACAAGAACCAAACCATTGTACTCTCCAATTGTAAACAATACCGCTACCATTTTGTGGGTATACTATGGATACATCTTCCAGAGCTATAACTGGCAATATTGATGAAATAAAGAATAAACTCATTGATTATATCCATGAGTCAATAAATAAAGCATTTGAAATATACAAATATGAAAAAGATACAGAACATGTTGAATTGAAACTTTCTCATGAAAAAGATAATTGTGGGGAGATCAAGAAAAATCAATATGACTACATTCCTAGCAAAGAAGGTAAAAATGAAGAGACCAAAGTCGAGGATAAAATTGTTTACTTAGATTTCAAATCTGGCCCAAATTTTAGAAACAACAGAAAAACCAAGTCTGAAAAAGGTGAGTCTCATTGGGAAATAAAGGATAAGGATCTTGATGAAATGCCAAAGAATAACATTGATTATATGAGAATCCAACATAGCTCAGATAACGAGAAACCACACTACAAGAGTGGATTTGGTGGTATTCCTTATTCGTCATCCTTTGATTTATAACAAGTCACTTTTTCTATGGATGTTGGATGGTTTGTTTTCAAAGGTAGAGATAAGGTTGAGGAAATTGCAAGAAATAAGAAATGTGCATATTTGGA
Organism: Picea engelmannii; assembly: GCA_009831015.1. Lineage (NCBI taxonomy): Eukaryota > Viridiplantae > Streptophyta > Pinopsida > Pinales > Pinaceae > Picea > Picea engelmannii. Next base: position 225,974 of record ML779661.1, read on the forward strand.
CTATCACAGAAGACATGTGAAGCAAATATGAAGCAAAAAAATAAGAAAATATCTCTACTCATGAACAAAGCCCTGAATTTCACAAATCTAATCAAGTAGAAAAAAAAGACAAGCTAGAACCTCAAGAATGTAGCCAAGTAAAAGAACAAAAGAACATCAGAGAACCTCAACAAACCCAAACATAAGAGAAAATGGAGACAAATATAATGTATAGGTGTGTCAATCTCTCTAAGAAAAATAGGCAGAGAATAAGTAAAAACAGATGATAGAACCAATATTATTGATAAACTAAGTGGCCTAAATGGCCTAGAAAAAATATGGTTTGATTGCGTGCTCCTACTCGGAAGGGTAGTGACATAATGGATTGCAGGGGAGAGACTATCAAGAAACTTCATGATCAAACTAGATATTGCATCCAAAATCTAAATGGAGGATTCACAATGTGAAATTGCTCTAAATGTATGGTCATGGTGTGGGGAAAGGGAGAACTGGATGGACCAATTCCCCTAGCAAGGGATAGGATCCTTAAAGTTCATAAGATAATCATTGACCCTCAATCTATATTAGATCATTCCCAAGGTTCATATAAGGTACCTGAAGGAGATAGTTCATCTTAACAACTTGGTTGGGATAGGCCATTATTAATAACTTGAATTCTACTAGTGGGAGAATCATGGGCTTCAAGTATAATTAGAAGGGATGACTCAATAATAAAGTTTGTTCATGAAAATTCAGGTGGCCCATGGCTCAATTACACGTACATGTTGAGGATATACCCCATGCATGTTCGTTAGCAGGCGACAAAGTGCTTTAGGAGACCCTCCAAAAATTCACAAAGTTGTGGTACTAGTTGTTTCTCATCTAAAAGATTTTTTTCTTAATTGCAACATTCTTCCTTTGTTTGGAAGTGGTATCATGTCAAGGCTCACAAAGCAATTGACTACTACTAGTCAGATGGAGCAACATCATCAATTAGCTTAAATGGTGCCACCACAGAGATTAAACCTCACTCTAGAACCATTAAAGAGTACATCATTAAATGGTAGAGCCTTCCAAAGGAAGATGCATATCGAGAGACATAAAAGTTCGCCAACAAAATCCTTCTTTTCCCTTGCTTTGAGGATAAAGCATTTCAAAAGGAAAAGATAATGTTATATACATAAATAATAAACATAAGAGGAATAAATAAATAAACAATTTAGAAAAAAAGTAATATTAATTTAGGACACAATAAGCAATAATAATTAAAAGGCATAACCCTTCATGGAGAGGTATGAAGGAACGTCCTTAAGGAATAATGTATGGGGTCTTCATTGCAAAAGTCATCATCAATTATTCATTCATCATCATCATCATTATATATATATATATATATATATATATATATATATATATATAAATTGAGTAAAAGATTGTGGGAATTTATGCTCCATTCATGAATTGTTGGAGGTTGGCATCATCTATCCTAATATTAGCTTGTACACATTCCTGGTATTCATGGTACTAAAAAAAGAAGGCAATTGGCACATGTGTCCTAATTTTTATGTCCTCAATAAGTTGACCATTGAAGACAAATTTACCATCTCAATTATTAATGATCTCTTGGATGAACTTCATGTGCCAAGTTCTTCACTAAATTGGACCTTTGCTCAAGTCACCACCAAATAAGGATGAAGGAGGTGGACATTCCTAATATGGCCTTTCGCATGCATGAAAGACATTGTGAGTTTTTAGTAATACATTTTTTTCTTTTCAATGCCCCATCCACCTTACAGAGCTTCACGAATAAGATTGTTTTTTCCCTTCTTATGCAATTTTGCATTGGTATTCTTTGATGATATCCCAATTTATTGCAAAACATGGGAAGCATGTGGATAAATCCCTCCAACTTCTCAGGGAAAACCAATTGTTCCTCAAACATTCCAAATGTGATTTTGGTCCTACTGAAGTCAAATAATTGGGCCACATAGTTGGTCAGGATGGGGTGCAAGTGGACCACAAGAAAATCAAGGCTACATAGGATTGACCATGTCCCAAGAGTTTGAAAATATTACATTGTTTCTTAGGCTTTACAAGTTACTACATAAATTTTGTGAAGGATTATGGGAAAATTGTAGCCCTATTAATTTTCCTACTATAAGATAATTCATTTGTATTGAATAATGCATCTAAGCAGACCTTTTTTGCATTAAAGGAAGCCATGTGTACTACACTCGTCTTGGCAGTGCCTAATTTCAACAAGGTTTTTTCCCTAGAATGTGACACCTTGGGTAGAGGTCTTGGAGCAGCGTTGATATAAGAGGGGAACACATTAATATTCTCCAGTATGCAACTTTGTGACAAGAAATTGTTAAAATCCACCTATGAGAAATAAATGATGGGCATTCTTCATGCACTTGATACTTGGTGATTGTATCTTATTGGGAAGCCCTTCCAAATCAAAATGAACCATCATAGTATGAAGCATTTGTTGGAATACAAATTCTCATCACCATAGCATCATGAGTGGGTCATGAAGATGATAGGGTATGATTATGAGATCTTATACAAGAAGTGTAAAGAGAATGTGGTGGTTAATGCTTTGTCTAGGAAATATAAGGAGGTTGATTCTCTCTTTTCTTTATCCCTACTGATACCAGACTAACTTAAATAGGTATGAGAAGAATGGTTGTCTAATAACATAATGGCCCAACTTATCCAAAGACTTTGGGACAACACCAACCCCCTTGTGGGCTATACTTGGCAGCAGGCTACCTTGTAGTGTAAAGTGTGAATTTTTCAAGTGCGAAATTTTTCTTTAAAACAAAGGGTGTTAGAGGAGTTACACCCATCCCCTATAGTGGGTCACCTTGACTTTTAGAAAATTTGTGAACAAGATAAGTGTTCTTTCTTTTGGGAAGGCATGAAAAAGGGCATTCATAAGTTTATAGGTTAGTGTGAAGCTTGTCAAAAGAACAAGGGTGAGATAGTGAAGACTAGTGGAGAACTGTAACCACCATTGATACTCGCCACTATTTGGATCGACACTACAATGGATTTTATAGCAGGCCTCCCTAAAAAAGGTAAGGTATCGATCATCATGGTGGTAGTTGGCCGCCTTTCCAAATATGCTCACTTTTGTGCCTTATCACACCAATTTGTGCCCTCCATACTTGCCCACATTTTCATGGATCAAATTTTTAAGTTACATAACATGCCCACTTTCATTGTGTTAGATTGTGATCCCACATTCACAATTAAATTTTGGCGGTAGTTGTTTAAATTATATAGCACATTTAAAAATGATCACATCTTATCATCCCTGAACTGATGGTTAAATAGAAGTGGTAAACAAGTGCTTGGAAACCTACTTGAGATGCCTTGCCTTAGATCGACAAGATTAATGGGATTGGTGGCTACCCCTTGTATAATAGTGGTACAATACTTATCATGGCACTATCAAATTGTCAACATATGAAGTCGTCTATGACCAAATCCCCCCCTCCATGGATTTGTATTTACCGAACACATCCAAGGTTCATGAAGTGGATCACACGCTTAATAATAGAGTGACCATTCTCCACACACTTAATTATAATCTCAATTTGGCTCAAAATAGAATCTAGAAACACGCCGACCAACATCTCTTTGAGAAATATTTTGCCAAAGGGTAATGGGGGTTTCTTCACCTTAGCACGATAAGCACACCTCTTTCATAGACTAGGGCCACTAGAAGCTAGCACCAAAGTTATGTGGCCCATATTAGATCCTCCAATGCATTCCACAAGTTGCCTACATATTTTCTCTACCTACCCACTTCAAGATTCATCTAGTTTGTCATGTGTCTTGTTTGAAGAAGGTCATGGAGCTAAATTGTTGAGTTTAGACTAGCCTTGTAGAACTTGATGAAGAGGGGTGCATTTGGTTACAATTGGAATCAAATAGTGGCCATAAGAGAGTGACAACTCTGCCAACACATTTTTTGGGAAGTCATTATATAATGTAAGGATATGTGACCTGGAGATGTCACTTGGGAACCAACAATGATTTTACAACAATTTCCACACATCCATCCTTGAGAAGAATGCTACCTCTGAAGGGGGAGGGCATGCTAGGGTCATGCCTTAACTTCCCTAATTTGGGTACTTAGAAGTTACTCAATTAATGTATGAGGCCATGTTCTTTGAATAAGGCCCATTAAATAGTTAGTGGGTAGTTACTTAATGCAAACAATTTGTCCTTATTAAATAAGGCCCATTAGGTGGTTGATACATATTAGTGGGACCATAAGTAGTTAGGGTTATTCTAGTAAGCAATTATTTAAAGAGATAGAAATATATGCAATGTTTTGTCAAGGATTGATATCATATTGGATCTCTGCTCAAAGGAGGTTTCCCCCTTGAAGAGGCCCTAAACATTGCTTTCTCTTTTGGAATTGTCGATACAAGGGTTACATTATGGATGTTCAATCTCATTGTCTCCTAGATTTTCTATTTTACACTTACATTTCTCTAGATATTATTCATGTTTTGCTATTTCTATTGGTTAAGTATATTACAACAAAGTTGGGGGATCAAATCTTGTAAATTGTTGAAGGGGAGGGTATATTATGATTACAATCACATTTTCAATAGGATTGGGAACCCAAAAGTGCAACAACCATGTATTTCATGAATATTGGTGACGCCCATGTTCAACAAAAAGGTTCATTCAAACACAATTTTCCATTCCTCTTCTAAATATCAACCGCTACACAGTATGGGCTTCTACCCGTAAACATTTATGAACACCATTTTTAAACTACATTCTAAGTTAGAATGATCTACTTTTGTTGAAACTTAGAGATAGAAGTAGATTTTAACATGGATACAATAAATATAAACAAACACCCCTTCATTTTCTTGATCATCTTACATCAAATTACTCAATAGTCTCATCCTAGCTTTGTTTCCTTGCCCCATCAATGAACTTTAAAACATTCAACCTTTGTTGTGTGATTAAACTTTAATGAAAAGCAATTATGCGGGGAATCTTGAATTCCTCATCTCAATAAAACACATGTGTTATTGAGCTCCTAAAGGGTAACTTGAGCAATAATAGACCCCAGATCTAAAACATAAACTCATATTAGTGAAATGCAGAAAATAAAGAATACATTTACTAAAATTCCACACATGAGACTCATACGAAAAAGAAGGTAAATAGTAGCAGGGCAACCCATTGTCCCCAAAAACACTCTACTTTCCTTTTGAAGCGTATCCACCTTTTAATATCTTCAACTTTTCCTTCTCTCAATTTAGAATACGCTAATTACTATATAATACATATGACACGTGCATTATACTTTAACTTATGCATCACTTTGGCCACCTCAAATAACTCGTTGGTGGTTTATAAGGGGGCAAAGTTCCACTCTTCTGAGATGCCTATGGATCTTGGGTTGTTAAAATATTTCCTTACCTCTAAGGAAGACGAGCTCTTAGCCAATTATAGACAATATTAAGTCATGCTCCATAACCTAAAAACGATTTCAACCCTAATCTGTATCTAGAAGAAAGTCACTTTTCCATGCAAATCATTGTTAAAGTTATAGCATAATAGTCATGTGCTTTTCTTAAGCAACTTACCTTAACACATACACAAACCAAAACACAAAAATTCAATTACAATTTAACCTTTTATCTAAAAGAAAATTTCTTATATAAAAAAAAAATATTAAACCCTTAAAATAAATACTTTTTATAATAAAAAATTGTAAACCATAATAACTTTATTTAATAAATATTTTTATAAGCAAAATAAATAATGTAAAATTATCATACATGGAGAGTATCTCCCCTATGAGAGATATATTTCCATTTAGTCAAACATGAGAAAATTAAGAATATCAAACTCAAATTTATTTTAAGGTAGCAAATGGTAATTGAAAGAATTATCATGTAAAGTGTCATTCCATCTCCTCAAATAGCGTGTCTTACATAAAGATGAGTATGAGTAAATGATTATGCATGGACATCATAAAAAGAAGGGCTAAATATATGACAATTAATATTTTAGAGTTCCATATAACTTTTTAAGATATGGCAAATATAAAAGCAAGGGTTTGGATTAATAAAGATCCTATTTTTGCCTAAATTTTATAAGAATTTATAATTATAGTGTGAGTTTTATTAGATTTTTATTTTGAGATGGTGTTTAAATTTAATACAATAATATAAGTTAATAAATGAATAAAATGA
>ML779661.1:243246-297066 GCA_009831015.1 Picea engelmannii
TTGTTGTTTTAATTAATGGTTCTGGCTCTAATTTTTTTCAACCTTCTAGAGGGCTCAGACATGGTTGTCCTTTGTCCCCATACCTTTTCATTTTGGTTGCAAAAGGTCTAGTAGAGCTATTATTGAAGCTAGAAGAGAAAGGAAACTCGTGGGAATTAAAATTGGAAGGATGGAACAACTAACTCATCTATTATTTCTAGATGATGTTTTGTTATTCTCTTTCTACTTTGAAGAGGAATATTGACATTATAAATACATTCTAGAACTCTATTGTCTAGCCATAGGGATGGAAACTAATATTACAAAATCTGCCTTGTATTTATCTGAACTGGAGGCACAAGTAAGAAATAGTTTGGAGCATACATTTCCATTCCCCTCTCATGATTTGAAAGATGGAATTAAGTATTTAGGTTATTCTCCCAAACCTAACAGTTACGGAAAGGTTAATTGGACGTGGCCATTATCCAAGATGGAAAAAAGACTAAAATTTTGTTGTAATCATTGGATTTCAAGGGGAAGCAGATTAATTCCGATCAAGTCAATTCTAGAAGCCATTCTAGACTATTGGCATCTTATCGCTCATACTCCAAAAGATATTTTGGATAGGATTAGGAAGTTATTTTTTAACTATCTTTGGAAGGGAAACTGTGATTATAAAGGACCCCATTTGATAAATTGGAAGGTGATTGCTTCGCCCAAGGATTAAGGTGGTTGGGGTATCAAGAACATCTTCCCTTTTGGTAAATCCTTCATAACTAAGTCACTTTGGAATTTCTTGATTAGAGATAGTCTATGGAGAATGATTCTAATTGAAAAATATATTTCCCCTACCACTATAATAGATTGGATTAGGAGGAGAAGGAAGAGTACTCATAATGTATCCAACCAATGGAAAGATTTGACATTAGCTTTTCCAGTCATAGATCAATTCCTTGCTTGGAAATTTGGTTTAGGGGTTCAAGTTAGAGTAGGTAATGATGCAATTCTAGGTTATGGTGAATGCATTTTCCTCCCAAAATATTTAATCTTCCAACTATAGGAACAAGGAAGATGCACATTGACAAAATTTGATAATCCTCTACTTACCTCGGCTTGGAGCCAGGGTTGGCTACAACCTCAGGCCTTGGGATTAGAACGTAACTAGGCTCAATGTTGGGATGTTTTTTTATCTGAGATTAGGAAGGCACATGTAATACTTAGGGATGAAGATGATGAAATTACTTGGGCTTATAACAAAACTAAAGGTTTTTATATTGTCAAACTTGGATACACAACTTTACAAACACCCGAGGTTCAAGAAATTTGTTGGTGGTGGAAGAATTGATGGAAGGTTAAATCCCTTCCAAAGTGCACCATATTCCTTTGGCTTGTTCTCAACAAGAAGGTTTTAACTTGGGATAGACTTCAAAAGAGAAATAAAGCAGGTCCAAGCATTTGAATCCTCTATAGAAATAATGAAGAAGCTTCCTTACATTTATTTTTATAATGCCCTTCCTCAAGATAGGTATGGGAAGAGGTTGAACAATAGACCTCACTTCAACATTTGTGGGATAAAGCAACACTAGAAGATTGCTTTCAAGAGTACTTTATTAGAAGAGAAATGAAGGAATATGGAACACTTCCATACTTTATTACTTGGGGAATTTGGTTGGCAAGGAATGCCAATCTTTTTTAGGATGTCCAAGTTCCCACTTTCAAAGATTCATTACAATTTATTTCATTTTTCTTGTTATAATTCTAGTATAAATCCAAAACCTGGTCATGTGATTGGAGAAGTGATTATGAACAAGGATTATGCATGGAGCTTCTTTGATGGAGCTTTCCAAGTTCTAGAACTCTTCTACAATCTAGGTTTTGTGTTATTTACTATTGAGGATCACTCTTTCACTGGGAAGGAAGTTTTAGGTATTGGAACTAGTAATCAAGGTGAATTTATAGTATTGTTCTTCATATTGAAGTGTTCTTTAGAGAAAAATATTATGAAACTACAGGTATTTGGAGACTCTAATATGAATATCAAATGTATCAATAATGAAATCTAGGTCCATAGGACTGGTCTTTCATAGCTGGCATTAAATTTGAAGGATATATCTGGTTTTTTCTAGATGATTAGTTTTACTCATATATAGAGAGAGAATTGAACAATTTTATTGATTCACTATCTAAGGATGCTTTGCACTTGGTTGAAGGTTTGCTTGTCCTAGATGAATTTACTAAAGGACATTTAGTTTCCTCAAGCTCTTGTAACCTTTTAGACTTTAGATCTTATTTGGCTATTGATCTGTAATATCTCAAACGATGATGACATATTTGGATTAGAACTCAGTTAGATATTTAAGGTTTTGGGACAACTTATGAAAAATATACTAGTAGTGGTCATGCAAGCCACATAAAACTAGTCATATACTATATGTACATCAGTACCCAAGGATTGTATTTTTAGTTCATCTTGAATAGAAAGTATGTGATTTTTCTTGGAAAAAAATATTGTTGTTATTATTATTATTTTAAAATGAGAATTTGTATTTTAAGAATGATAAATTTGAAAATAAATTTTATTTAAGGATGATATTTAGGGTAAATTTTAGATTCTTCATGATGTAAGTTTGTGTCAATAACTAATATATAATTCATCGATAATTGGTTCATTAATAGTAAACGTGTCAAAAAGTGGGATTTAAAGTCGAGTGGAAAGGGTAACAACTTTTCCTCACAACCACTCAAGTTACACCTAATTAACATTGATTCATTTTTACATACTCATGAAGTATATGATTGTTGGTATTGTGTCAACACCATAAAATAATCATTCAAAAGCTACATCAATAATATTTAATATAATCAATAACCACATCTAGCAAATTCGATGCATGGGAGGAGCATGTTCGCTAAGATTTTAACTTGGGTCATTGTCACATAAACCACTCCAGTAATTTTTTTTACCAAACTCATTAATATTATTTATTTATTACCCAACCCAATGAAAATTACAAGAACCAAACCATTGTACTCTCCAATTGTAAACAATACCGCTACCATTTTGTGGGTATACTATGGATACATCTTCCAGAGCTATAACTGGCAATATTGATGAAATAAAGAATAAACTCATTGATTATATCCATGAGTCAATAAATAAAGCATTTGAAATATACAAATATGAAAAAGATACAGAACATGTTGAATTGAAACTTTCTCATGAAAAAGATAATTGTGGGGAGATCAAGAAAAATCAATATGACTACATTCCTAGCAAAGAAGGTAAAAATGAAGAGACCAAAGTCGAGGATAAAATTGTTTACTTAGATTTCAAATCTGGCCCAAATTTTAGAAACAACAGAAAAACCAAGTCTGAAAAAGGTGAGTCTCATTGGGAAATAAAGGATAAGGATCTTGATGAAATGCCAAAGAATAACATTGATTATATGAGAATCCAACATAGCTCAGATAACGAGAAACCACACTACAAGAGTGGATTTGGTGGTATTCCTTATTCGTCATCCTTTGATTTATAACAAGTCACTTTTTCTATGGATGTTGGATGGTTTGTTTTCAAAGGTAGAGATAAGGTTGAGGAAATTGCAAGAAATAAGAAATGTGCATATTTGGACTATCACAGAAGACATGTGAAGCAAATATGAAGCAAAAAAATAAGAAAATATCTCTACTCATGAACAAAGCCCTGAATTTCACAAATCTAATCAAGTAGAAAAAAAAGACAAGCTAGAACCTCAAGAATGTAGCCAAGTAAAAGAACAAAAGAACATCAGAGAACCTCAACAAACCCAAACATAAGAGAAAATGGAGACAAATATAATGTATAGGTGTGTCAATCTCTCTAAGAAAAATAGGCAGAGAATAAGTAAAAACAGATGATAGAACCAATATTATTGATAAACTAAGTGGCCTAAATGGCCTAGAAAAAATATGGTTTGATTGCGTGCTCCTACTCGGAAGGGTAGTGACATAATGGATTGCAGGGGAGAGACTATCAAGAAACTTCATGATCAAACTAGATATTGCATCCAAAATCTAAATGGAGGATTCACAATGTGAAATTGCTCTAAATGTATGGTCATGGTGTGGGGAAAGGGAGAACTGGATGGACCAATTCCCCTAGCAAGGGATAGGATCCTTAAAGTTCATAAGATAATCATTGACCCTCAATCTATATTAGATCATTCCCAAGGTTCATATAAGGTACCTGAAGGAGATAGTTCATCTTAACAACTTGGTTGGGATAGGCCATTATTAATAACTTGAATTCTACTAGTGGGAGAATCATGGGCTTCAAGTATAATTAGAAGGGATGACTCAATAATAAAGTTTGTTCATGAAAATTCAGGTGGCCCATGGCTCAATTACACGTACATGTTGAGGATATACCCCATGCATGTTCGTTAGCAGGCGACAAAGTGCTTTAGGAGACCCTCCAAAAATTCACAAAGTTGTGGTACTAGTTGTTTCTCATCTAAAAGATTTTTTTCTTAATTGCAACATTCTTCCTTTGTTTGGAAGTGGTATCATGTCAAGGCTCACAAAGCAATTGACTACTACTAGTCAGATGGAGCAACATCATCAATTAGCTTAAATGGTGCCACCACAGAGATTAAACCTCACTCTAGAACCATTAAAGAGTACATCATTAAATGGTAGAGCCTTCCAAAGGAAGATGCATATCGAGAGACATAAAAGTTCGCCAACAAAATCCTTCTTTTCCCTTGCTTTGAGGATAAAGCATTTCAAAAGGAAAAGATAATGTTATATACATAAATAATAAACATAAGAGGAATAAATAAATAAACAATTTAGAAAAAAAGTAATATTAATTTAGGACACAATAAGCAATAATAATTAAAAGGCATAACCCTTCATGGAGAGGTATGAAGGAACGTCCTTAAGGAATAATGTATGGGGTCTTCATTGCAAAAGTCATCATCAATTATTCATTCATCATCATCATCATTATATATATATATATATATATATATATATATATATATATATAAATTGAGTAAAAGATTGTGGGAATTTATGCTCCATTCATGAATTGTTGGAGGTTGGCATCATCTATCCTAATATTAGCTTGTACACATTCCTGGTATTCATGGTACTAAAAAAAGAAGGCAATTGGCACATGTGTCCTAATTTTTATGTCCTCAATAAGTTGACCATTGAAGACAAATTTACCATCTCAATTATTAATGATCTCTTGGATGAACTTCATGTGCCAAGTTCTTCACTAAATTGGACCTTTGCTCAAGTCACCACCAAATAAGGATGAAGGAGGTGGACATTCCTAATATGGCCTTTCGCATGCATGAAAGACATTGTGAGTTTTTAGTAATACATTTTTTTCTTTTCAATGCCCCATCCACCTTACAGAGCTTCACGAATAAGATTGTTTTTTCCCTTCTTATGCAATTTTGCATTGGTATTCTTTGATGATATCCCAATTTATTGCAAAACATGGGAAGCATGTGGATAAATCCCTCCAACTTCTCAGGGAAAACCAATTGTTCCTCAAACATTCCAAATGTGATTTTGGTCCTACTGAAGTCAAATAATTGGGCCACATAGTTGGTCAGGATGGGGTGCAAGTGGACCACAAGAAAATCAAGGCTACATAGGATTGACCATGTCCCAAGAGTTTGAAAATATTACATTGTTTCTTAGGCTTTACAAGTTACTACATAAATTTTGTGAAGGATTATGGGAAAATTGTAGCCCTATTAATTTTCCTACTATAAGATAATTCATTTGTATTGAATAATGCATCTAAGCAGACCTTTTTTGCATTAAAGGAAGCCATGTGTACTACACTCGTCTTGGCAGTGCCTAATTTCAACAAGGTTTTTTCCCTAGAATGTGACACCTTGGGTAGAGGTCTTGGAGCAGCGTTGATATAAGAGGGGAACACATTAATATTCTCCAGTATGCAACTTTGTGACAAGAAATTGTTAAAATCCACCTATGAGAAATAAATGATGGGCATTCTTCATGCACTTGATACTTGGTGATTGTATCTTATTGGGAAGCCCTTCCAAATCAAAATGAACCATCATAGTATGAAGCATTTGTTGGAATACAAATTCTCATCACCATAGCATCATGAGTGGGTCATGAAGATGATAGGGTATGATTATGAGATCTTATACAAGAAGTGTAAAGAGAATGTGGTGGTTAATGCTTTGTCTAGGAAATATAAGGAGGTTGATTCTCTCTTTTCTTTATCCCTACTGATACCAGACTAACTTAAATAGGTATGAGAAGAATGGTTGTCTAATAACATAATGGCCCAACTTATCCAAAGACTTTGGGACAACACCAACCCCCTTGTGGGCTATACTTGGCAGCAGGCTACCTTGTAGTGTAAAGTGTGAATTTTTCAAGTGCGAAATTTTTCTTTAAAACAAAGGGTGTTAGAGGAGTTACACCCATCCCCTATAGTGGGTCACCTTGACTTTTAGAAAATTTGTGAACAAGATAAGTGTTCTTTCTTTTGGGAAGGCATGAAAAAGGGCATTCATAAGTTTATAGGTTAGTGTGAAGCTTGTCAAAAGAACAAGGGTGAGATAGTGAAGACTAGTGGAGAACTGTAACCACCATTGATACTCGCCACTATTTGGATCGACACTACAATGGATTTTATAGCAGGCCTCCCTAAAAAAGGTAAGGTATCGATCATCATGGTGGTAGTTGGCCGCCTTTCCAAATATGCTCACTTTTGTGCCTTATCACACCAATTTGTGCCCTCCATACTTGCCCACATTTTCATGGATCAAATTTTTAAGTTACATAACATGCCCACTTTCATTGTGTTAGATTGTGATCCCACATTCACAATTAAATTTTGGCGGTAGTTGTTTAAATTATATAGCACATTTAAAAATGATCACATCTTATCATCCCTGAACTGATGGTTAAATAGAAGTGGTAAACAAGTGCTTGGAAACCTACTTGAGATGCCTTGCCTTAGATCGACAAGATTAATGGGATTGGTGGCTACCCCTTGTATAATAGTGGTACAATACTTATCATGGCACTATCAAATTGTCAACATATGAAGTCGTCTATGACCAAATCCCCCCCTCCATGGATTTGTATTTACCGAACACATCCAAGGTTCATGAAGTGGATCACACGCTTAATAATAGAGTGACCATTCTCCACACACTTAATTATAATCTCAATTTGGCTCAAAATAGAATCTAGAAACACGCCGACCAACATCTCTTTGAGAAATATTTTGCCAAAGGGTAATGGGGGTTTCTTCACCTTAGCACGATAAGCACACCTCTTTCATAGACTAGGGCCACTAGAAGCTAGCACCAAAGTTATGTGGCCCATATTAGATCCTCCAATGCATTCCACAAGTTGCCTACATATTTTCTCTACCTACCCACTTCAAGATTCATCTAGTTTGTCATGTGTCTTGTTTGAAGAAGGTCATGGAGCTAAATTGTTGAGTTTAGACTAGCCTTGTAGAACTTGATGAAGAGGGGTGCATTTGGTTACAATTGGAATCAAATAGTGGCCATAAGAGAGTGACAACTCTGCCAACACATTTTTTGGGAAGTCATTATATAATGTAAGGATATGTGACCTGGAGATGTCACTTGGGAACCAACAATGATTTTACAACAATTTCCACACATCCATCCTTGAGAAGAATGCTACCTCTGAAGGGGGAGGGCATGCTAGGGTCATGCCTTAACTTCCCTAATTTGGGTACTTAGAAGTTACTCAATTAATGTATGAGGCCATGTTCTTTGAATAAGGCCCATTAAATAGTTAGTGGGTAGTTACTTAATGCAAACAATTTGTCCTTATTAAATAAGGCCCATTAGGTGGTTGATACATATTAGTGGGACCATAAGTAGTTAGGGTTATTCTAGTAAGCAATTATTTAAAGAGATAGAAATATATGCAATGTTTTGTCAAGGATTGATATCATATTGGATCTCTGCTCAAAGGAGGTTTCCCCCTTGAAGAGGCCCTAAACATTGCTTTCTCTTTTGGAATTGTCGATACAAGGGTTACATTATGGATGTTCAATCTCATTGTCTCCTAGATTTTCTATTTTACACTTACATTTCTCTAGATATTATTCATGTTTTGCTATTTCTATTGGTTAAGTATATTACAACAAAGTTGGGGGATCAAATCTTGTAAATTGTTGAAGGGGAGGGTATATTATGATTACAATCACATTTTCAATAGGATTGGGAACCCAAAAGTGCAACAACCATGTATTTCATGAATATTGGTGACGCCCATGTTCAACAAAAAGGTTCATTCAAACACAATTTTCCATTCCTCTTCTAAATATCAACCGCTACACAGTATGGGCTTCTACCCGTAAACATTTATGAACACCATTTTTAAACTACATTCTAAGTTAGAATGATCTACTTTTGTTGAAACTTAGAGATAGAAGTAGATTTTAACATGGATACAATAAATATAAACAAACACCCCTTCATTTTCTTGATCATCTTACATCAAATTACTCAATAGTCTCATCCTAGCTTTGTTTCCTTGCCCCATCAATGAACTTTAAAACATTCAACCTTTGTTGTGTGATTAAACTTTAATGAAAAGCAATTATGCGGGGAATCTTGAATTCCTCATCTCAATAAAACACATGTGTTATTGAGCTCCTAAAGGGTAACTTGAGCAATAATAGACCCCAGATCTAAAACATAAACTCATATTAGTGAAATGCAGAAAATAAAGAATACATTTACTAAAATTCCACACATGAGACTCATACGAAAAAGAAGGTAAATAGTAGCAGGGCAACCCATTGTCCCCAAAAACACTCTACTTTCCTTTTGAAGCGTATCCACCTTTTAATATCTTCAACTTTTCCTTCTCTCAATTTAGAATACGCTAATTACTATATAATACATATGACACGTGCATTATACTTTAACTTATGCATCACTTTGGCCACCTCAAATAACTCGTTGGTGGTTTATAAGGGGGCAAAGTTCCACTCTTCTGAGATGCCTATGGATCTTGGGTTGTTAAAATATTTCCTTACCTCTAAGGAAGACGAGCTCTTAGCCAATTATAGACAATATTAAGTCATGCTCCATAACCTAAAAACGATTTCAACCCTAATCTGTATCTAGAAGAAAGTCACTTTTCCATGCAAATCATTGTTAAAGTTATAGCATAATAGTCATGTGCTTTTCTTAAGCAACTTACCTTAACACATACACAAACCAAAACACAAAAATTCAATTACAATTTAACCTTTTATCTAAAAGAAAATTTCTTATATAAAAAAAAAATATTAAACCCTTAAAATAAATACTTTTTATAATAAAAAATTGTAAACCATAATAACTTTATTTAATAAATATTTTTATAAGCAAAATAAATAATGTAAAATTATCATACATGGAGAGTATCTCCCCTATGAGAGATATATTTCCATTTAGTCAAACATGAGAAAATTAAGAATATCAAACTCAAATTTATTTTAAGGTAGCAAATGGTAATTGAAAGAATTATCATGTAAAGTGTCATTCCATCTCCTCAAATAGCGTGTCTTACATAAAGATGAGTATGAGTAAATGATTATGCATGGACATCATAAAAAGAAGGGCTAAATATATGACAATTAATATTTTAGAGTTCCATATAACTTTTTAAGATATGGCAAATATAAAAGCAAGGGTTTGGATTAATAAAGATCCTATTTTTGCCTAAATTTTATAAGAATTTATAATTATAGTGTGAGTTTTATTAGATTTTTATTTTGAGATGGTGTTTAAATTTAATACAATAATATAAGTTAATAAATGAATAAAATGACCGTGAGTTAATTTTAAAAAAGTTATTTAATTTTGTTTGAAATTAGATAATATAAATCATTTTAAAATAAAATAAAAATTTTAAAGAAAAAATGATATGGTTGAAGATCTCATTATTTAGTTGAAATTATAATTTTTAGGAAAAAATGTATAGGATTTTAGGAAGAATTTCTATCATAAAAGGAGTTTGTCCATTTATTAACTTTAATGTACGAATGAGAGCTCGATTTATATACGTTTTTTTATTTGTTGATTATTTTTCTTCATTATAAGTACACAATATTATTTTACAAACTGATTATATAATAGAATACGAAAGAACATCCAAACTATGAAACATCTTCAAAGATTAAAAATAAAAAATAAAAAATCAACCTTCTTGATTGAAGAGATTCAGAGTGGTTAGAGTGGTATGAGAACACAAAGCCTTATTTCTTTCCACTTCTTCAACTCTGAGATCCTTTTTAGATTTCCTTCCTCTTGTAAGGGAGATGAAATAAAAGGAGAGAGAAGATTTTTCCTTTTTGTCTGCATCATGGGAGAGTTTTCTACGACAAATCTATGTACTGCATTGCAATTCTTATGTTCAATGCCAGTGGTAAATTGTCAATGTCTTAAGTTCTGTGAGAGTCCCTCATTGCCTATTGGATCTTTGCTTTTCTCATTTTCCTTTTGACTATTTTATTCAATGAATATTGGGTTTAAACTTCTTTTTTTCGAGGCTCTTCTTGTTCCAACTCCAAAACCTTGAAACTATTTTTCCTACTAGTCTCGAGATTATTGTCTTTTCTTGAATGTGATTATGAGGAATTCCCCCATTTACCTTTGAATACTTCTTAGAATTCTTCCTCCTTTTCCTCATGTAAGGAAACAACCCCTATTTAGGGGCGGCAGGTGCGGGGGAGGGGGTCATATATGGCCCTGATGGAAACCAAATCATGCATTTCGCTTGGGGTCTCAAATTTACTTCAAACAACCAAGCAAAAGCCTTAGGTGTGTATATGGGGATCACTTTTATCAGGGCACATACAAACTTGGGAATTATTGGCATAGGAGATTCAAAACTAATAATTAAGGGCCTTAGCTGGTTGAGCAAAAGATCCCACCCAATCCTCCAATGCATATATCAAAGAATTGTACCAAAGGAGATAAGCTTTGTTTCGCTTGATTATTTCCATGTCTACCATTGATAAAACAACCAAGCTAATTCTCTAGCAAAAGAAGAACATAAAATGAATCAAGGTTCCCTAAGAGTCAATGTAACTCTATCCACCCACTTCCTACCAAGCAAAAAGCCTTAGGTGTGTATATGGGGATCACTTTTATCAGGGCACATACAAACCTGGGAATTATTGGCATAGGAGATTCAAAACTAATAATTAAGGGCCTTAGATGGTTGAGCAAAAGATCCCACCCAATCCTCCAATGCATATATCAAAGAATTGTACCAAAGGAGATAAGCTTTGCTTCGCTTGATTATTTCCATGTCTACCATTGATAAAACAGCCAAGCTAATTCTCTAGCAAAAGAAGCACATAAAATGAATCAAGGTTCCCTAAGAGTCAATGTAACTCTATCCACCCACTTCCTACCTTAGTCTCATGGGTGATCGATTAAGGCATATGGAAGAACAAAAAAGGTCTGTGGTTAACATGACCCTCAACCAACTCATCATTGGAAACATGCACTTGGCTAATTGTCATGAACCCACCTCTTCTCTCCCACGCATGTCACAGAGAACTTGACACATGCTCCATATCTCATTTATGCATTGTTTTATCCCCCCCCCTCCTTTCCATCGCTCACATATGGGATTTTGCTTGAGCCTGGCGTCACCCTACATAGCCAAAGTCAATATTGTTGCGTGTGCATCTGGATGGGGTTACACTTATGGAGTTTGGGTCTGGATTTGTGGCCAATCCCGCCGACAATTAAGTTCACTTGCGCTACAATTGTGTGTGCACACATGGGTCCTGCGGCGAAACAATTATATAGTACTCCAGTTCAACTCTCAGGGATTTACGATGAATTGGCTCCTAGAATTCTCAAAACTCAGCAGTGCAGTCGGCTCTCTTCATGGCATTCTTGGTATTTGCTTCCATTTCCTCGTTGTTCTAGTCTTCATCGTCAATCAAGCACTTCCAACATCAAGCACTCCATGTGGCACTGCAGCCAACCACTATGCCACTTTTTGAATTGTGAATTGGAGAGTATGAAAGGAAAGTTGAAGCTCCAGCAGCAAGAGATGGCAGTCCTCTAGGAATTCAATGCTCAATTGGAAAAATTGTTCCAGGATAATGAATTGAAAAGGGACAAGGAGCTTGCTATGTTTTGGGAAAAGTTCTTCGGCATTTAGAGCAAATTCGCTCGCTCAGACAGGAAATTCGTGAAGGGAAGCTAGGCCACACTTAGTGCCAAGCAATGGCGCCTTCCATGGGATCACATGCCTCTTGTGAAGTCCATCAGATAGTGGGTCAGTGGCCAAAATGCAGCAAGTGGGAGGAACCTCAAACAGAGGTGGAAACAACCCTAAAACTAAACTAAATCAGGTCATATGCAGTGTAAATTTGTTTTTTTGTTAACCTCTTATGTTCGGGTTTACTCATGGAAACTTGTGGTTATTTTTGTATATGAAGCAATAATCACATATATAAGATTGTCCTTCCCCTTTGTTTTTTCTAAAGCTTACCATGTATCTAGGAAATTTTTTGTAAATCTCAATTGTTTAAACATTGCTGCAATTCATCTTTTATAATTCAAAAATAACCATTTTTTGTTAAAAAAAAAAAAAAAAAAAAACCTATTTAAAAATGATGTAATAGTTAGTCATACTCAAACCACTCATAATCCAACTTATACACATAGATTTGATTTAGTTATATATCTACAACTAAATCACCTATGAGAAGCCAACTATATGATCTACTTCCACATAAATATGAGTACATCAAAACATATTAAATTTTAAATCAATTTTACTTATAATTTTTAAAAAATTATTCTCGTTTGCTTAAAAAAAATCTCCACATACCCAAATTGAGATGAATCAAAATCCCAAAAACCATCCTTTAAAATATACACCATATAACCTTAAAAATAAAAATAAAAATAAAAATAACATTTATATAATATTTAAACCCAAAAAGAAAAACATAAAAATCTTTACCATGTAAAATTGGAATACTCCTCTTACCACTACTTACTTTACTTTAATATCTTATAGGAACAATTTATGAGATAAATGAACATTATTATCATTACCGAACTTAACTAACATGGGACCTGCCCAAATAAGCATGTAAATTATAAGGAAAGTTAATTGACTCCAGTGGGCCGTTACTTATTTCATTTATTTAAAGCATAATGTTATTTTATATTTATTATGCATTTATCATTTTATCAGGTTTTGGTTTTGTATATGTTTATGATCAATGTCAATTTATTATTATTATTATTATTTTTTTAAGTAAAAAGGCGAATTCTATTATATTAAACCTTCAGAAAAAGAAATACACTTGACATACAGGTGTCGGCTGTCCTGCCTTTGCAGGAAATTAGGACAGCTGGCCTGTCCACAGTAGCATGCAAAATCAAACACTATGTTTCGCCACCCTGCCCGAAGGAAACCAGGGTGCATATTCACCGCCATCAGTAGTTTAGTAGAGCCTGTTCTAACACAAACTAAGCTAGTAACTAAAGAGCTACAGCTCTGATAAACAACAAAAGAAAAGGATTTGGAGACCATAAGATACAGAAGAACCTATTCGTCAGAGTCCTCGCAGCCTTCCTTCGTCTTGCTGTCGTTGACAGGAATGACATATGGTTGAGCGCAGGTGGGGCATTGCCGTCGAGGTGTGGCCCTAGAGTAGGCTGCGTAGAGCATGTCCAAGCGTTGGCTAACGCGGACGGCTCTGAAAATTTGATCATCCACCAGACTGCGCACCTCAAAGATCAGGTTCAGGTGCTCCGGGTGTAGGAGTGGTGGCGATGGCAGCAACTTTGTTTCAACATCCTTTTCCTGGTGATCCCGCGTCTTCCTCTGCGGCTGTAAGTCGACATTGCATTCCGGCAGCTCCTCCTCAACCAGGCAAGTGGCGAACTCTGCAGTCGGAGCGTCGCTGGGGACGTGAATCTCTTTCAAACTGGGTGGTGGTGCTACTTCCTCAATGTGCGCCAGGGGGTTCCAATTATCCGGGACAATAAACATTCGGCTCTCAGAGAAGTCCAGTGGGAGCTCCAATGGACGGGTCTTCTTCAACGTAAGTTCGGGGGGGCAAACTTGTTGTTATGGCTTCACCGTGTCGCTTCCTCTTGGCCAGGAGAAGAGCTCCTTCGAAGCGCTTATGCCTTTTTCTCCTTGAATCTGTCGCATACCAGTCGGCTCCTCTGCGAGATCTCCCCCTTACTCGCGGCATGGTGAGAGTGAGGGCCAGTGCCAAGACGCCTCCTGCGCTTCGATGCTTGCTCTGCTCGGCGGGCTTCAATTGCATTCTGAGATTTCCGGTAGGACAGATAATGACATAAACTATGGTTGCAGCCATTAAAGTCGAGAGCTTAATGCTCTGGCTGGTCGGCCTGTGCATACGCGTGAGAAGCCCCATCGATAACCGGAGGCCAACGAAGGTGAGAGCCTTCATAAATGGCTATGGTGTGAGATAAGGGCCACCATAAATGACCTCTCCCTTCACGCCTCCATGTGCCCTACCTTTCCGCGTGGCACCCCATCCGGGGCAATTTCTTATTATTATTATTTTAAAATGATATTTTTATTTATTTTAAGAATAGTATATTTGAAAATAAATTTTATTAGTATTTAAGGTAAATTCTAGATTCTTATATATAATTTATCAACAATTAATTTATTAAGAGTAAATATGTTATAGAGTGGGATTTGAAATTGGGTGGAGAGGGTAACAATTTTTCTTCACTACCACTAGAGTTACACAGTATTCACATTGATCCACTAGAATAGAGTTTGTTAATACTATATTAACACCATACAATAATGTGTTCAAAAGCTACATCAATAATATTTAATATAAATAAATAACTACATCTAGCAAACCTTATGCATGGAAGAAGCATGCTTGTTAAGATTTTAGTGTCTTACATTCTCATAACAACCACTCCAACTTGTTGCTATGCCACAATCTGATGAATTAATGATGATGTTATTTATGCTTTAATTAAAATGTTTTATTTAACTTTTTCATTCGAATTAACATTTTTTAATTTTAAATTTTAAATTAATTTGTCATTAGAAATGTTACATGTTTTTAATTAATTTAAAAACTTAAAAAAATCTAAAATCTCATTTGTAAAATTACATTTTTCATTTTTGAGACAATAAAATTGTAACTTCAAACTCTAGCATAAAAACATGTTAAAAAACTACTATTTAATACAAACATTAGAATATCCATAATTGGAGTGTTGGGGTAAACACTTTCTTTGCTTAATTGGGTGTTTAGGGTTTACTTGAGTTGTTGGGTGTAAATATTTCCTATGTTTCATAAAAGTTTTCAAGGACATTATTTTAGGTCAATTTCCATCTATTTATAAATTTTTAACTAATGATGTGAGGCCAATTTGTTAGCTCTTTATATTTAAAGTGTTAAATGCTTTCAATCGTACCATTTAATCAACGAATAATGGATATACATTTAATCGGTATAGATTTATTTTAAATTTGTATTTATTAAGTATCAGAAAAATTTAAAGTGTCAACATCTCCTCCCATGACCGAGTCAAACATCAAATTGATGTGCAAGGCTCTCTTGTTTATGGGACTAAGGGACCCCTCCATGATTTAATTGTTTAGTCTATGGAGGAATACATACCTTATCCCCCTTTGGAGTCAAACCTATAACGTCCAAAGAAAAACTCATATTTTTAATTGTTAGACCACACGTGTTGTAAATATTGACATAAATATATTTATACTTAAATTTAAAGAATCCAAAAATTTGAAGTGTTAACATCTTTCTTTTTGAAAAATAATAATGAATATGCTCTTACTCTTTTTCTTTTTTTATTTTACGGTTCATTCCCTCTTTATGGTTTGGTTTACAATCCTCTCAATGACATAGGCACTTGGGGGCTTATATCTTTCAATAAATCTAGGGTCTTTATGTTGTACTAGGGAATGGCCACCTTGTTGAAGTTCTTGAGCTAGTGCAAGTATCTAAAATGGGTAGAGTAACTGGACTTGAATTTGAGGCTTCTCAAGGTTGTGAAGCATGTGGAAGATAGTGGTTTGACTAACTCACCTACAAGCTCAATCCTAGATATGATGTTTCTTAATTAAGATATAGAAAGATAAAATGAATTATTATCAAGAAAATATTTTTCATTTTTATTTTTACATAAAAGGAGGGGAAATTGAACACATATTCACGTTGATAGGCATACACCTATTGAAAAGCATTAGAATTAATGGGATTTTAATCATAGATGTGATTTATGTGCACACGATTTGATATGCTCTCAATATTATTCGTCATCACAATAAATGAAAGGCTACGATTTCAACCATTAACTTCCTCGCATGACAAAACATGTTTGGTCGTCATTAAAAATGGTGATTAGCATAATAATGGTCGATCTGGTTATTAGTGTCCATTTTATTTACTTCTCCTAGGGTTTTTTATTGTGTGTGGCATGTGTTTAGGTTTTTTACTGAATTTTTTACTATTTGTGAGGTGTGTGGAGCGTCGTCCACTTTCGCTTATTTACCAGGTGTTTGTGGGGTGTGTGGAGCACCATCTGCTTCTGCTTCTTTACCAGGTTAGCATAAATAATTATTCCCTTGTTAAATTGCAATACGTGTTATTTATCTCCCAGGTTTTTTTATCAGTTCTATTATCATAGGATTGCAACAACACTGGAGGTTCAAAGCACGACAAGACACCTGAATGATGTGGCTTCTAAAAATTATGGTAACTTCTGAAAGTAATGGTGGCTTTTGAATGGTGTTACTTCTGAAATGGCGTGGCTTTTGAAAATAATGGCACCTTCTCAATGGTGTGGTTTCTAAATATTATGGTGTCTTTTAAATGGTGCGAATGGAATTTGAATGACAACTTTTAAAAATCTCATGGTGTGAATGAAGATTGAATGATGACTTTTGAAAATATCATGGTGCGAATGGAATCCACATGGTTGATTTTGAATATAATTAATGTATCATTAAATGATTAAAACCATCTAAGATTATGCTAGGGTTAAGGTTATGCTAGGGTTAAGGTTTGTATCAAGTATGAGCAAATTAAATATGATACTAAATTAGATGACCTGATTTTGGATGCCCTATTCAATGTAAATTGTACAATAGATTTGACCTAAATTGCTCCTTCCTTATGATGTCATTGTCTGTCATAGTTAAGTAGAGAATGAAATTTTTAAGTAGCGCAGGGCATGTGGGGTTATGGGTTAGTTGATTTTCACCTTGAAATTATGTTATATGTGTGGCATATACAATAACATATTAGTATTTGGTATTCCTTGACCTAGACCCTCAAATTATGTTATATGTGAGGAAACTACAATAGTTGAATATTATCCCTAGGCCATAATCATTGGTGTAAGAGGCAAAACACATTAGCTCACTCTATTTGTTATTTGCAAGTGTTGTGTACCTAAATTTACATGATTCAATGCATCATAGGGGCTTATGATAAGGATTTTAATAACAAATATAACATAGAGATGCAATGAAAAAAATGGATTATAACATAGAGATGCAATGAAAAAAATGGATTCTTTCATTACTCATCAAAACATGTTTAGTACACTCCATGTGACCAATTGAAAACTATCTCTCATATTAACTAAATTGTTGACCAATCACTAGTCATTGATTTACCAACGGATTACTAATCACATCCATAGTTACCAAGTTCAAATTCAAATTTAATTGAGAAAAAAGAAAAAAAATGTAGTGGAAATACAATTGTGTAGATGTAAGTAATATACACATATACATACTCTCTCTCTCCCACCCCATGAGGTTCTCTTCTCCCTCTATATAAAATAACAATAATAAAAATAATATGCAAACTAAAGATTACATGGACGACCAAACTAAGATGGAAGAGGGTGTAATTTGAGCCCATGATCTCTTGTTTGTAATTAAAAAAATTGGACAAACCTAAGCCTCAAACGACACACCTATTGTTGATGAGTATAAAATCTACACTATTGCATTGCATCTATGATTTACAAGTGTATTTCTATTGTTTATTTGACTAAAAAATGTCAATTTTTTTGTGTTATCGTACTAACATTAATGCACAAGATCCCATAAAAACTCTACAATTAAGTATGTTATGACTAGAATAGTATGGTGATGGTAGATCTCCCACTAAATATGAATGTTGCATCCCCTTTTCAAGTGTAATTAAAAAACAATTATTGGATTGTTAAAATCAAAATGTTTCAAATGTGCTCCTTGTACATGTGAATCCACAAGCTTTGTGCTTGTTTGTTTATCCACATAATGATGTATGAAAACTATGATTTGTATTCAACACTGCAAGAATGATGTGCTTACTCTAATGGTTGATTCTTTGCAATGGGAGATTTGTTGGAGCGATTTTGATCCCAACAATTAACCATTTTTTACCATCCCTACTACTTCATCAATGAGAGATGTTGGGTATGTGTTATATTCTTTGCACGAGTAGTAGTGTCTGTGTTGCGTCGAGCACGCAAGGGGGTTTGAGAAAAAAAAAATTGCATCGGGAAACATGTCGCATTTTTGCCTCGTTTTTTGTGTTGCCTCGATTTTTGTGTCCATTGTTGGGCAATTTTTCAGCACATGGTTTTTGCCGATGGTTTTCGATTTCCGGTTAAGGAATTAGGGTTGTTGACTAATCCAAGTCATTGGATTAGGGTTTTCTGTGTTGTCGGCTCCTATATGTATATTGTATTGTAAACAACGTAACACTATGAATGAATATAGAATATGTTGGTTTTCTCGGTTTGGGTTTCCACGGGAAAAATCTCTGTGTAATGTTTGTATTTGCCATTGTATCTTTTATGTTCTTTTACTGAAAATCTGTTTGCAGTAAATATTGTACAAGGTTAAAATCTACAAGAGACCCCTACCCAACTTGAGCAATCAATTATTGAAAGAGACAATTTTGTTGGATGGCTACAGTTGTGACTGGATCATTGTTATGGAGCTCTTAAAGGGTAAATTGAGCAATAATAAACCCCAGATCAGAAACATAAACCTGTATTAGTGAAATGCAAAGAATAAAGAATACTTTACTAAAATTCCACGCATGGGACTCATACGAAAAATAAGGTAAATAGTATCAGAGTGACCCATTGTCCCCAAAAACACTCTACTTTCCTTTTGAAGCATATCCACCTTGTAATCTCTTCAAATTTTCCTTCTCTCAATTTAGAATATGCTAATTACTATATAATACATATGACACGTTCATTATACTTTAACTCATGCATCACTTGGCCACCTCAAATAATCGGTTGGTGGTTTATAAAGGGGCAAAGTTCCACTCTTGTGAGATGCCTATGGGTCTTGGGTTGTTAACATATTTCCTTACCTCTAAGGAAGATGAGCTCTTAGCCAATATAAACAATATTAAGTCATACTCCATAACCGAAAAACTATTTCAATCCTAATCTGTATCTAGAAGAAAGTCATTTTTCCATTCTTTTCTTCAGCAACTTACATTAACACATACACCAAACCAAAACAAAAAAATTTAATTACAATTTAACCTCTTATCTTATCGAAAAAATTCTTATATATAAGAAAATATTAAACCTTTAAAGTTAAATATTTTTTATGATAAAAATTTGTAAACCATAATAACTTTATTTAATAAATATTTTTATAAACAAAATAAATAATGTAAAATCATCATAGACAAAGAGTATATTAAAAGGACTATCCCTTTAGTAAGACATATTTAGACATGACACGACACTCTTAGAAGTTTGAGTGGGAACAAAAGGCATTGAAATGAAACTCCACCCATGCACTTTACATGTCTACTTTCAATGTGTGTGAGAATAATTGGTACTACCAATTAATTAGATGGATATAAAACTTTTTATTTATAAATGTTACATGAACCTTCCATTTAGTCAAACATTACAAAATTAAGAATATCAAACTCAAATTTATTTTAAGGTAGCAAATGGTAATTGAAAGAATTATCATGTAAAGTGGCATTACATCTCCTCACGTTAATAGCGTGTCTTACATAAATATGTGTATGAGTAAATGATCATGCATGGACATCATAAAAAGAAGGGCTAAATATATGACAATTTATATTCTAGAGTTCCATGTAACTTTTTAAGATAAGGAAAATATAAGGGCTAAATATATGACAATTTATATTTTAAAGTTCCATATAACTTTTTAAGATATGGAAAATATAAAAGCTAGAATTTCCTTTTTAAATGATAAAACAAGGGTTTGATTAAAAAATATAGTGTGTAAATTTAAAACAATAATATAAGTTAATAATAGAATAAAATCATCTTGAGTTAATTTTAATTTTAAAAAGTTTATTTAAATTTTTTTTTTAAATTAGATAATATAAGTCATTTTAAAATTTAAGACAAATTGTTTAAGGAAAAAATTGCATGGTTAAAGTTTTCATTATTTGGTTGAAATTATAATTTTTAGGAAAAAATGTATAGGGTCCGAGGAAGAATTTCTATTATAAAAGGAATGAGTTTGTTCATTTATTAACTTTAATGTAGGGATGAGATCCTAGTTCTTATACATCTTTTTATTTGTTGACTTTTTTTCTTCATTACAAGTACACAATACTATTTTACAAACTAATCATATAATAGAATACGAAAAATGAACATCCAAACTTTGAAACTACTTCAAAGATAAAAAAAAAAAATCAACATTTTCGATTGAAGAGATTCAGAGTGGTTTGAGAACTCAAAGACTTATTTCTTTCCAATTCTTCAACTCTGAGATCCTTTTTAGATTTCCTTCCTCTTGTAAGGGGGATGAGATAGAAGGAGAGAGAATATTTTTCCTTTAATTCAATGAGTATTGCTTTTCAACTTCTTTTTTTCGAGGCTCTTTGTTGGATAGGAATTTTGGTTAAGTTTTGGGGTATGCGCCAGAAGAAGCCAAAGAACAGAAGGCAGTTAGAAGATGGACTAGAGAACGTGACGAGAACGAAGTTCAAGGAGTCAAAGCGTGCGACAAAAGGATGCGCGACGAAGCAGCGCGCAAAAGGCAAAAAACGGTTATAGACTGTTGGGTTTTTGGGGACATTTTTGTCCACTTTGTAATGGGCTTAGGCCTATTTTGATGCATAAATATGTAATGTGTTTTTGGGTAAAGGGGTTCGACATATGAGAAGGTCTTAGTGTTTTTTGGGTAAGTGAGTCGAGTGAAGGAACAAGTCTGAGGTATGACTAAGTCGTGAAGCTCACACTACAACAGAACGACTAGGCACGTTTGGGTAATGTTACTTTTGCATATTTTGTAGCATAGTGCGCAATCATAAGAGAATTATCAATGATTAATAAAAGAAGCCAATAGTTGTGGAAGTAGCCCATGTTGGTGAACCACGTTAATCCTGTGTGTTGTGATGTGTTGTCTTTGCATTTGATGATGTTTGATGTTTGATGTTATGGTACAATGATAATATATGTTGAATGTATTATTCATATATGATGTTATAATGTCGCACACTGAAGTCTCTAATAATTGCATGAATGTTAAGTAGAATATGATGAATGTTAAGTAGCTATTAAGTAATGGGAACTACACACATGGGTAAATGGTAGTAAGAACATGAAGAATGCCTCACTTCCCCTCATCATTGTAGAACCCTAGTTTTTGCAGCCCCTCTAGATGCCTCACGTGAGACTTCACTTGCTTTGCAGATGATGTCAAAAGGGCCAGTGTTTAATGGTTTCATTGGTATATAGGTGATTAACCCTCGGGTCTGCCCACTGTGTGCCAACAAATGGTTCTGTTGCCGAGACTGAGAACTGCAATTAAGGGGAATGTTTTAGAGGCCGAATGATCTAACCCCTTTACCAAAAAACCCTTTACATATTTATACATCAAAATAGGGATAAGGTCATTACAGAGTGGACAAAAATGTCCCCAAAAACCCAACGATCTATAATTGTTTTCCACCTTTTGCACGTTGCTCTGTCGCGCATCCTTATATCGTGCACTTTGACTCCTTGAGCTTCGCTCTCGTTGCGCGCTCTGGTCCATCTTCTAATTGGATTTTTTTCTTTGACTTCTTTTGGCTCACATCCAAAAACTTAACCAAAATGTCTATCTAACAGCCCCCCAACACTCACCCGTGGCTCGTCCTGAGCCATTCAGACCTTCTTCTAGTGCGCCATGAATTTTTCAAAGTTCTTTTTCGTTGTCGTGGCCTTTTCCATGACCTCTTATTCTTTCTACAAAATTTGATCAATTGTTTCTGTAGTGACACGAGCCTGCATCTTCTGAACACCTTCATCAATTGCTTGCTTGATGATTTCTTGAGTTGTAGTTAAACTCGTTGTCACTAGATATGCTTCCTCCTATAGTACTCCTATCTGCTATGTGTGAACCTGTTGCTTCTCCCTAAGATGATTCATTTATGAATACAAGTTTTTGTTCTCATTCATCGCATTTACCACCTCATCTAGCGGTAATGTGCCTATCACATCCTTTAATTCTTGCGCCTTTCCCTACGTAGCTTGGATCTTTTGACTTATCTCTTGTTGCCCCTTATCCTCACCGAGTTGTTCCCAAACGCCCATAGTATTTGTATACAGTTTAGCACACTCTATTGCTAGAGTCTTTATACTTTCCACCGTTGTTGTCATGATTGTATTCCTCGTCTCCCTCTCTTCAGGTGGATTGCATGGTGTCACGTGGGCTTCTAGATCCATTATTCGTGCACAGAAGCTCTGAATGGATTCACTTATCTTTTTGACTTGATCTTCCACTTGGGCATCCTTCTCTTTCTGTGCCTATGGGAATTCTTGATATACCTTCTTGAATGTTTGTTGCATTCTCTCTACCTTTTGAGTGACCTCATCGCGTTCATGTTTAACTTTGTTTTAATCCGACTCTAATGCGAAATCTTCTACCGTAACCTTCACTAATTCATTGGATGTCTTCTTTGCACACACATTCATCTCTTGCGTTGCACTCATATGTAATTCATGTAATACATCCATTGGCAGTTATGATAACACTAAGTCAATGTCACCTAGTGCCTTGGCCTCTTCTTGCATTTCTGTCATGGGGAACTCAACTGCCCCTATCTCTAGCTTAATCAATCTTTGTTCTACTGCGACTGGTAAGGACTAGGAGATTGACAGCCCTGGCTCTCCAATCTTGGTAGTGCTTGTTGTTGGTTCCTCCTTCGTCTATCGCCTTGACGTGATGTTTGTTGCTTCTAATAATTATCGCAATTCTTCCATATGTTCCTACATGTGTATGTTCATCTCTTGTTGTTGTTGCGTAGCACACTAAAATGCGTCATAAGTGACTTATTTTACTTGGTCACATATATTCTCCAAATCATCCTCGGTCAAGGCCTGGATAGCCCCTTCCTTAACAAATTTGTGCTTCAACCATTGTTGTCTGAGTCTCCTTGTCTTTGGATCCTTTCTCTTCCTATCATGGTGTGGTGTTATTTATTGAGTGGTTTCCTTTGGGCCATTTCATTTGTCCTGGTCGTCTCCTTCTTCTTCATCCTCGTCGACCTCGTGTATTTTTAGTTTTTTCTTCTCTGATGGCCCTATCTTTGTTGGTGGAATCTTCCACTCAGCGTCCCATTTGACCATAATGTGGCACATATCCTCTTTCATGAGTATGTATTGTGTTGGCAACCACTGCTAGTCTGGGTCTTTCTTTGCTTGCACATACATGTGGTGATGGCCTACCTTGAAGCGCACCACTGCCTTGTATGCCTCAACCACTTGAGGGGGTATGTGTGATGTCATTTGGATGTTGTCTCTGATAATTTCCTTATAAATATAGGATGTGACATTAATTTCCATCTACTGTGCCTTATGTGTCATGTACCAAAGGTTCTGATACCACACGGCTAAGCAAGGCTTCTCCTTGACTCCCAAAAACTGATTGTCGTCTGGATCTCTCCATGCTAATAATGTGATTAGATTTAGTAACCAAGAGTAGTGGAACTCGTTCCCCTTGTCTTACACTTCCTCACAATTTTTCAAAAATTGGTTTAACAAAAACTTTGACCAATTCATCTGGACACCCTTGACACATCGTTATGTTTCCACTATGACCGTTGTTGGTAATTTCTCTTTTCGACACTTCCTTAATAGAATACAGGCTAAGGATTGCATCACAAACCTTACTTTCGGGTCATAGATGCTTGCGACATACAATCCACATTGTCCACGAAATGTACGGAATTTCTCTTTCATGCTCTCCGAGAGAGTCTTTTCATTCTTCTTGTCCAAAAACAATGATGTGGGGTCCTCCCCCTATGATGGAAGGCCTGTAATGCGCACTATTAAATCAGTATCAATGGACACCGACCTTTCAAGACACATGTATCCTTAGTGGACACAACTTCACATCATTTTTACACACGCGTTGATCTCCTGACTCCGTCCAAAATTCGGTATATCAAACATGTTTAGAAGTCCTTCCTTTTGCAACCCCCTAGCCCATGCCTACGGCTCGATGACTATAATATGGGTCTTGGAACTAATTAAACTTATAAAGAAATTTTTGGGTACTATCTCTGGAAACTTATTTTCATCGATGATTCCATGGTCTGCATACTTTAACGCAGGTATCAGACCTAGCATATCCCCTTCTACAATGACTCCCTCTGGAATTGATGGTTCCACTAGCGGGTACTTTGCATCCTTCTGTAAATGGACTTGTTTTGTTGATGGCTTTCTCAGCAATATATAATCCCTATGGAATCTTGATTATGAGGACGAGGCCTCCTGTGTTTCTCCAACTATCGGTGGCATTGAGGGATGACCACGCAATTTCTTCGGTATTGACATTGACGCTCCTACTGCTTTTGGTGGTGTCTTCTTCTTCTCTGATTGGTGATTTATAACTTTGTTTTGAACTTCAGCTCTGTAACTTTGGATTTGTATCTTCGGCTCTAAAAATCGGCTCTATATGCAAAATCTAACTAACAATAAACTTCCCTTGTTGGCCCTTTGCATGCTTTTATACTGCATTGCCAGTTGTAGCTTCCCTTCGCGCTTAATCTTTTTGTCTAATCCATTAGTCGTTGGCATTCATTACTTGCTTTAATGCTCCATTACCCTATATCTTCAACGAATTCTATGTTTGATTCTACAATCTGTCACGATATTCTGCATTTCATGTTACACGACTCCACTACTTCGTCGACGAGGTAACTCTTTATTGCATGTCCTATCACGGATTGTCTTAAATGCTCTTAGTTGTCTTCTACGCAATCTCATCTTTTTGTGTGATCTCTTCTCACTATGCAATTTTTCCTCCTTCATCTATGCATTATTTTTCTCTCTTCTTTCTCTTCCACAACAATTTCCTGCTCTTCCTCTTTACCTGCTAACCTTAACTTCTTGGACTTCTCGACTTTCAACTTCTTCCGTGAACCATTTTTTTACTTTTTCCTGTTTTAGTTGTTTTTTCTTTCTTTTCCTGCCTTTTCTTGCTATAGTACACTATGATACAAAGTAGTTTGCGCAACTCCCCTAGTGCCCGAAATGGCGGTCATCTCTGTATAGTTTTAGTCGACTCCCATTCACTAGTCCTTCCATGACTTGTCCATCCAATTGTTCTGATCCGGATTATTTTCGGCACGAAATGAGAGCAGAGACATAATAAATCAATGTATAGAGATATCTCAGATATCCAATAATATAGCAGAAATGTATCGGAGATGCAGCCATAAAAACATACATACAGTAATACACAATTTTCTATTAATGAGCGAAAATGTACAAAGACTGTAAAAATACAGAGTGAAAGACTCGCTAGAATGGTGGTGGCTTATCTCTGAGAAGAGATGTGACGGTTGCGCTCATTCGCAAGAAAATGATTGTTACAATGAGGCTCCAGAGGCCTTTTTAGCATAAGTAAAATCCAAAACCCTAATCCCGGAAGATGAAAAGCCAAAAGGTTTGTGGGCCCCGATGGGGGTAGTTGATACATCAACTTCTCAGGGGCGTAACTTTTGCATACAATATGAGTTTGGGGTGCTCGATACATCTTTGGAAAGGTATAACTAAGAAGAAATATTTTTGACTAGCCCAGGTCAATGTCTTTGGCAATCACCTAGGCCCCAAATCCCCAAAAAACGTCGTTTAGGGCCTTAAAACGACCCCGGAAGCTTGGAACCCAAAAAATTGCCAAGATGGGAAATTGTTTTTTGAGCCCGTGGAATAGGTGGGTGGCCACCGATATCCACCTGGATCATGTTCTAACTGAACAACACCTGTGTCAATCAAATACGTGATCACATATGTCCCTAACCAGTGCGTCTTGAACTTTCATGGGTGTTGTAAGAACTTACTGTCATAGAGCAGTACTAGATCTCATGTATGGAACTTCTTCTGCTTGATGTGTCTATCATGCCATTCATTTTCACGTGCCTTCGATACTTGTTGTTGGAACCTTGCAATAAATCAATCTTCCTCTAACACTAGTAACTGTGATAGTCTTTCTTCTACTGCGTCGGAATTCGTAAGGTTTTTCATCACATCAATGTGCAGACTCGGTACAAGAAACTCCATGGGAATTACTACTTCCTGACCATATGCTAATCTAAAGGGTGTTTGTCCTATCAACTTCTTTCATGTAGTTCTATAAGCCAAAGCACTACAGGGATTCTTAAGTCCCAATCATCTCGTCCTACATTGAAAACCTTGGTCAATGCATTCTCTAGTATCTTATTGGAGGCCTCCACAGTGCCATTAACTTGCAGGTGATATGGAATTCTTTTTTGTTGTTGAATCTAGAATTCTTTTGTTAATGTTTCAATTGTCTTGTTCAAAAAGTGAGTCCTCTAGTCGCTCATTAGTACTTTAGGAAACCCAAACCTTGTAACTATGTTCTCGAATAAGAATCATGCAGTTGTCTCAATGTTACAATCTATAACTAGTTCTGCCTCTGCCCATCTTTTCAAGTAGTCTGTCATGGTAATTATGTACCTGGCTCTTATTCTCCTCGCTGGTGGATTAATCGGTCTGACGAAATCCACTTCCCATTTGTCAAACTCCTACAAGTTAACTTGTGGATTCAAATGCATCTCATCCCTTCATGATGGTCTTCCTATTCTCTCGCAAACATCACAGCTCTCACAATATTCTTTCGCGTCCTTATGGAGGGTGGGCCACCATAGCCCTACATGTCATATCTTATGTGTTGTAGCATTTTTTGCATAATGACCTCCTGCAATTCCAGCATGCACCTATGTGAGGATCATTGGTCTCTCATGCTCTAGCACACAACATCACATTATCCCATATATTCCCAACTTGTATAAATTTTGTGCAATCATCTGATAATTTGTTGCTTCTTTTGTAATACTGTCATATCGGATGGGGCTAATCCTATGCTCAAATATTGGACAATTTCTGCAAAATGGTTGTCTACCATTTGAATTGAGAATAAATGTGCATCTGGTAAACTATAGTTTAGGTTCCCTGCATCTTCTCTTGTCAATATCCGCGAAAAATGGTCTAGTTCCCTCTCGCCTGCCACTTCGCTATCCGTTGAGTACAATCTTCTGTCACACGATCCAATTCTCCGCAATATGTGCATGTCGTGCAAGGATTCAGACAATCTCTCGCTAAATGTCCCAGTTGATTGCAGTTGTAACAAATTATCGGTCCTCTTCCTCCTCGACCAAATCTTTCGCATCCTCGACCTCTTCAAAATCCTCCACGTCCACCCTGGTAGAAACCTCTCGGAGTGTTGTACTATGGAACTCCTCCTTCTACTGTGATATGTTCTTCTTGAATTTTGTATGCATCTGAAGTGCACTCTCTCATTAAGTTGAATGTGCTACAATATTTCTCGTTCTGTCCTACGGATTTACAAAAATTACAGAATAATTGTTTGGGTGTACTTTGGTACTTCTGCAGTTAGGGAAAAATAGTCATGTGATGTCCCCATGTCTTACATATCTTGCAATACCCTACTCCTCTTGCCAATGGGTTTGGTACTCCTGTGGCCATATACTGCGCGAATGTTGAACATTCTTCCTTTCGATGGCCTTATGTCTTACATGTTATACACCAAACATGTTTGCACTTATCCTTTTCCTTCATTATCTATGATAATTGAATTCTTAGCACAACCAAATGTGACTGTACATGTGCCATACCTGTGCCATCTCCTACAGGAGATGCTTCCAATTTCATCATGATTTCCAACGCTTATGGCTGCGACGTGACCCTCTATTGTGTTAACGAACAACGAATGTGTGACAATAGACCTGCAATAAGCCATTCTCGGTGTTGCTCGTTAGGAATCTGAAAGTTTAATTGACCCATCACATCTTTAAATCTCTGGTCGTAGTCCCACACTGTCTCATTCTGCACTTTCTTAATCTCTTTCAGATCTGTAATGTATTATGATTCAGATTTCGGCTTTCGAAATTCCTTCAACAATGCTTATCTAATCTCTACCAAAGTTTTGGAATATCCAACCGGTGTAGTTGTCTGATACTTCATATACCATAGTAGTGCACGACCTATGAATGTCATGGACAACTACACGATCTTCGTCCTCTCTTTCTAGACATTCTTCATAGTCCATATTGTGTCACATACAAACAAGTGTTGCTCAAGGTCCTCTGACCCCGCTCCGTGAAACTCAATCATTCTTAGCGTGTGATGTGTCCCTTCCATTGTACTTGGTGTTGTACTTACCCTTGGTGATGTTGACTGACTTTGGTTTACTACGCTACTTCCACTATTCTAACTATTTCTCTGACTTCCACCACTCTCTACAATTGCTATTGAACAAGTCTCGGTTCCTACTTCAATTCTTAGTGATGCACATGGGGTCATGGGTTCGATGCAGATTCCAATTTGAGATGGATTTACTTCTTCTATTGGACAGTATTGAGGATCCCTTTCTTTTCTTTTCCTTTCTCTATACGGTGTGATATGAAGTACTGCACATGGGTCACTTTCCTCGAATTCTATGTGCTGCTCTTCCTTCCCAGCCACAGTCTCCTTCTTACTATATCAAAACCTTTTCCCACAACAAAATACTCCAAGATCTTCGTCTGAGTCAATATCCTCTTCTCTCGACATCCTCAATCCATCTGATCCTTACTCATCCTTCCCAATCTCAACCCATCCACTGGCAATTCCCCACTCCCCCTATTTGCACGAAGGCGCCTAGCTGTCAGAATCCACCTTCATGACATTCTTATCACACAATAACATCTTTATCCAAGTAGACAACGCACTCAAATATATTTTGCACGGACCCTTGAAAAAGTCCCTCTCTGTGACACTATAAGACTGGGTACAATCTACTGCAAACTCTATACTATAACCCCCCAATATACTATTCAACCAGAAATCAACCGCGTGAGAAACTTTATTACTTATTGTATTGAGTTGTCTGATCAATTCAAGAGTCCAGTTTCTTAGAGCTTCAACTCTATGTCTCCCAACGTTCTCCACTATCCTTTCTAACCATTCAGTCAAAATTATTGGGAATTCACCAAAGAATATTTCATGAAGATCTGTGAATACATACCTTTGTAACCATTGTTCGTCGTTGAGCCGAGGGTTTCTATTATGTTATTAGGCAAAGTATCGTTGCTTCATCTCTGGCCATTCTTTGATTTCTTCCTTATTCGGCCTCCAAAACATTCCCCTTAATTACAGTTCTCAATCTTGACAACATAACCATTTTTTGGCGTGCAATGGGCTGACCCGGTGGTTAATCATCTATATACCAACAAAACCCTTAAACACTGGCCCTTTTGACATCACCTGTAGATCAAGTAAAGTCTCACCCAAGGCATCTAGAGGGGCTGCATGAACCAGGGTTCTGCAGTGATGAGGGGAAGTGAGACATTCTTCATGTTCTTACTACTATTTACCCATGTGCCCAGTACCCATTACTTAACAACTACTTAACATTAATTGCATTCTACTTAACATTCATTCAATTATAAGAGAATTCAGTGTGCGACATTATAACATCATATATGAATAATACATTCAACATATATCATCATTGTGCCATAACATGAAACATCGTCAAATGCAAAGACAACACATCACAACACACAGGTTTAACATGGTTCACCCAACATGGGCTACGTCCAGAACGGTTGGATTCTTTTATTAATCATTCATACATACTACGCTAAAAAATATGCAACAATAACATTACCCAAACCCGCCTAGCCATTATGTTGTAGTGTGAGCTTCACTTCATCCATACCTCATACTTCTTCCTTCGCTCGACTCACTTACCCAAAAATCACTAAGAACTTCTTATATGTCGAACCCCTTTACCCAAAAATCATTTAGATACTTATACATCAAAATAGGGCTAAGCTTGTTACAAAGTGGACAAAAATGTCCCCAAAAACCCAATGGTCTATAACCATTTTCCATTGATCCGAAAAAATCTTTTAAACGACAATGGTTGGGTTATTTAGCATGTGTTAATTAGCCATTTAGGAAGTTGAATGAAAGAGGAAGAATTATAGAAGAAACATAACAACCATATAAACATATACAGATCTGAAATAAATCATGAGGATCAGCAAACCATAAACACCAATGTGATAACGAAGTTCGACAATCTCGCCTATGTCTCCGAGCCTTTGTCTCAGTGGGTGAGGCTTTCCTATTCCTGTTCATAAGATTTAAAAGTACATCACAACAATTCCAAAAAGTTACAAACTAATATGGTCTTGTTCTACCAGATCTCTAGAACCAAACAAAAGAAACGGCACTGAAATCGGATGACCGAAGCTCCCAGAAATGGCCCACAAAGGTGCTCTCCTCAACAACTTCCCTGCAAAAAAATGGCTTTGGCTTGGAAAATATTCAGCATAACTCTATTATGAACTTCTCCCTTTTCTTCAAGAAGCCCTGGTTTATATAGATCTAAATTCGATAACCATCTCCCAACTACCCCCCAAGATTTGGCCTCAAAAAGGGCCCAATATCCCCCAAAAATAACCAAAATCTCCAAAAACTTCTTAATAATACCAATAAAATCATATTATACAGTAATAAAACCCACATTTGAGAAATATTAGGGCGCATTCCCTTACTCATCGACCCCCGACTTGTTTGGCTCCTGTTTTTATGTGAAAGGCCATATGGTCATGTGTCAAACCTCCACACGCATTTATGGTTTAAGCCCCCCGGATCTTAGCCTATGGTTATGCCCCTCGTAAGCGGGCTAGCTCGACTGATCGGGGCTAACCCTTACTTCCCACACCAACACACAAACTCCAACACCCAAACAATGGAATCGATACACATGCTAATACACCACGCGATCGAGGGGCTAAAACTGATCCACATACGCGCCAAACAACCAACAAAGGGTCTAGTCATATGTTGTGGTTACATGGTGTGTGCGTTGGGGCTGGGGCTAAGCCCCAGCCCTTAATCCGTCTAGACCCCAATACATTCCAACTTAAATACAAGTGGAAACCAATATGGTTAAGAAACAAAGTAAGGGTGGGCTGGCTAGCCCGACCCTACCAAGTCATTCACCCACGGTGGTCCTTAGTTCGAATCCACTGCGTTCCAAACAATTTTTGCACCATACCAACAGCCAATACATGGGTGCCACGTAGCAGCCCATGACTAGGCCACATGGCACCATACCATACGCCAACTAACTACCACGTGTTAGCACTATATTTGACCATCTTCCAGCCACGTGTCTGCCATGTCACATGCCACTGTGCATTCCATTGTTTTTGCCATGTAAGTGTCGTATGGATGTGCCACGTGTCACCCTTGCAGTGGTGACACGTGTCACTCCCTAATTGGTCCATATGTCTGACATGTCAGCAGTCCGTACGCCCAGTCACCTTGCCACGTGTCAGTCTGTATGCCCAGTCAACACATTGAACCTTACCATGTGTACCTTTCCACGTCAGTTGTTGTTACAGGATAAATCAGTGTATGCGAACACTGACAAATCTCCCTAGATCCACATGGATCTAGAAAAAAACAAGACAGGACATGACTCTTTCTCTAAGTTGCAATCATTGAATCTACTACCAAGAAGGAATGAGTGACATACCTTTATATCGCTTCCTTAGGTCTCCGTTGTTCCTACTTCGCTCCGGTGCTCTTGTGAGATCAGGTCCAAGACAACAAAAACCAACCAAAGTGAAGATAACAAAGTATATTCAACATCAACCTATGCATATGATCAAGGAGTTATGCAATAAAATAAGAGTGATTTTATGGGAAAGAGACATGTCGTTGTATTATATTAAATGAAAGTAGAAGATACAACCAGATCGCCTTGATGTCGCAAGCTTCTTTTCAATGGTCCTTAGTTCCAACACACACACTTGCTCTCCACTTGCATGAAGAAGATCCAATACAACTTGATAGACAAATAGAGTCTTCAAGCTTCAATCCAAACAAGATTCTTCACACAATTCTTTCATAAATTCTCCATTCAATCTTTCTTAACCTCTTCCTTGAGAAACCCTTCATTATATAGGAGAAGGATAGATGTTTAAAGGGATGAGGATGATCCCACTAGATCTGAGAAGTCAGTAGGATGCCAACCATGCGAATGCCAACTCATTTTTCTAGAAGATACTCTTCTATAACCTTCGTAACTTCCTCTTCCTTTTAAGCTTCAAAACAGGTTCACACCCTACCTATAGAGCAGACTACAAACACCTCGCATGCTAGGTATAGGGTTGCCTGCAAGAATCAAGATTCTCGCACCCTACAACATAGTCAGCC
The DNA here is from genome assembly GCA_009831015.1 of Picea engelmannii. NCBI lineage: Eukaryota > Viridiplantae > Streptophyta > Pinopsida > Pinales > Pinaceae > Picea > Picea engelmannii. The sequence continues at coordinate 276,027 of ML779661.1, forward strand.
TGTGACCTCATCTTAAAAATATGTTTTGTGGAAGAAGACAACAGTCACTTTTCTCAGGCAAAAAGTCCTTATGAGATCTTGAACACATAACTGTAGAGACATCACCAGAGTGACCAAAATAATGTGTAACAGAATGCCCCCCAAAGTATGAGGCTAGAACTCATGACAATCGAAATACTTTGTAAAATGCGTGTGTGTGTCAGAAACAAGAATCGTACCTAATCAGAAACCTGCAAACAATCAAGCATCTACAGAATATAATACCATTTCTGAGGTAGGCATTCCCATGCTTAGACCACAAATGAATGAAATCATAAATGTAGGCCATGGCCACCAATCATACATTGTGGATCCATGTCGCCAAAATACCACATAGACACTAGGAATACACTGTGGATCTATGTGTTTAGAAGACGCAGATTAGGACATAGCCACGTGACATACAAAGTGGATCCATGTGTCAATACAAATCATAAATACTCTAGCGTGGCCTGTGCCAAAAGATAAGACCCAGGGTCTTCAATCCCGTTGTCTGAAAAGTATGAATCTAACCATGTGATTACATGTGTCGAAGTTGAACATGGTAGAAACCACTCGATTACCGGTCATTGATGAAAACCGTTAACAAGTGCGAGGGAAATCACCATTGATGTCAATGACTCCTAAGGTACCTAAGTACAATCCGAACAAATGTGAATAAATGAGTTAAAGTCGAACATTCGGCGGAATCTCTCAATCAAGGACCAATGATGTGAATCCAATGTCGAAATTGAATAGACCTGCCATTAAGGCATGCAGGTTCTAAGGTACTAAATGATTTCTAAGTCTTATTCCTAGATAATGAGATGGAGTTGACGGAAAAAAACTCGTCATAGGAGGGCCTTGATGTATCCCCCATCAATGACACTAAATAAGTAACAGATCTTGAGGGCAAGTCAAAGTACGAATATGATTTGAAACGGACACAGGGAAGGCCGACATGGTAAGAATAGACAATTGCAGATGGTTGACTCAATAAAGACGACAAAAGTATACTCAGTTACGTTCTCTTGTATTTTCGAGCGCGAGAACGAACGAAGATTGAGCTCGAGGTTTTCCTTACAAAACCCTAAAAAGGTACTCGTTCATGTGACGAATATAAAAAAAAAAAATGCTTGTATACCGTCATTTGGACTTCTAGGTCAGCTATCTGTAAAAAACCATACTCACAAAACCATTAGGGTATTAGGTTTTTAGACAAAAGTAATAAAAATAATATAAAAATCAATGGAAAATAGTAAAAAGGTGAATAAATATGGGTAAAAAGGGCTTTTTACCATTTCATTGCTACTTTGCCAAAAACTTGTCCAGCACACCTCCTTTTTTTCTCAAATTTCATCGGTCGATCGTGGGATCTACAAGTGATCACTTAGAAAACGGTTCCAGCCAACGAGGTAATCTCTTGATTTTTCAACTTTTCCATGGTTTGCTTTTTATTTTTATTGGCAATTTTAGAGTTTTGAGTCCATTTTAGGGTCGGTAGGTGCGCTTAAGCATTCTCGCAGGTGGGCCATTCGGGACCTGCAAGAATCTAAGATTTTCACAGGTGGCTTCAGTGCACCTACAAGAATCTCGCATTGTGCAAAAGCTCCACCTGTGAGGACTGGAAAAAAGATTTTTGTGTGTGGTTTTGCTCAATAAAAAATTGTTCAAGAGGCTAAAATGAGTTGTTGACTTCCTTCTTGGCGCAGACCCCCCTGCCTTAGCAGGTTCTGCGTGACCTCCCGGCCTAAAGATTGTTCAAATTCCTCTTCTGAGCCGAAGCGGCTCTTTCAGATCCCTATCGAAACCTCAGAATCCAATCCACAGGTCCTTCACCTTCACACGACCTTCAAACATGACCACGATCCTTTCCAGAAATGGAATTTCGAGTTTCGGGACTTCCTGAGTCTTGATGTCGAGAACCTCTGCCTTCTCAATCCTTCGATATCCGAAATGCCAAAATGCCTATGCCCTGGCTTCCTCCTTCTTTCACGTTTTCGGGTTCTTCGAAGCCGAAGTGCTCTAACCTTATGTCTACAGGATCCCCAAAATGTTGAATTCTGGTATCCTGAAATACAGCTCCCCGACTTCTTCACATTTCGCGTTTTCAGAGTTTCAATCCCCGAAAACCTCTGAACCCTTGTCTTCGGAACTCCCAAAGTTCCGAACTCTGATATGCTGAAATGACGCCTCCCGCAAATCCTTTCGGACTTTGCGTTTCGAGTTCTCCCGTTGCAAGGTCTCCTCTGCCCTTGCTCTCCCACACTTCCGGTGTCCGAAATGCCGAAGTGACGATACGACCTTTTTTCTCCTGGCCGAGATCAATGGTTGTGATCCACTCCCATATCAACAACCCTGATCTTTTTGGGATTTTTCTCCCTAAGAGCCTGGATCTCTCGTCCTCAGGATTTCCAAAATCCCGATATCCGGTATGCCGAAATGATCTCGACAATACTCCTTCTCTTGCTTTCGGGAATTCGTGTTTCAGAATTTCACGAATCCCATTGCACTAAGCTTTCGCTGATCTCTGATACTTCTGGTACTCGAAGTACCCTCCTGCTACCATGTGTCCTTTCCTTGGACGCTTCCGATCTTCTTTTGGATTTCGAGACTCCACGATCCCTGTGGCACAATTCCTCTGTCTTCTCGAATCCCTAGTATCCGAAAACTTGGTGGACTCCCCGATCTCTGCCACATGTCTTCCTACGAAGGGACGGTGCAAATCATTTTTGGGACTTCATCGTTGACAAAGTCGAAAGACTCCCCTCTGTGTTTCTCGGTGTCTGAATCCCCGAAATGGGTGATCTCGCGACACGTGTCCTCCTCTAAACGGTCGAATCAGATCTCTTCACTTATTTCGGGACTATCACTATGGAGTGTCTCGACCTTTCGTCATCAGGACCTCTGAAATCCCAAAGTATGAAATCCCGATATCCATGCCTATTTCAGGAATTTTCTCCTCTGCTCACAAGGGTTTAAACTTCATGATTATTTTGACAGATCCGACGGCTATCGGCTGCCTGAGTGAGATCTGACGGTCCAAACCCACTCCCTTCCTATGCGCTCTCTTGCTGCTATCTAGACGTGGAAATTCAACGGTCCAGATCTTCCCTTCGGCCCGATCTGACGGCAGTTGTGCTCACCTAGTTGAGCATGCGCTTTCTTCCGATTCCTTGGAAGATTTTTTCAAAAGCCAAGGGCTTCGACCTTTGCTTTTCTTCTCTGTGAGTTCTTCCACAGTTGATGTCGCCTGCATATTCGAAGACACTGTCCCTCCTAAGCTTTTGGGATTCTAAACTCTCCAAAGAGTTCTCCCTTTCAGCCTCTGCAAGCTCTTGTGGCCTCTGTGCATAAAAGCACTCTCCCTCCTAAGCTTGGCCTTCTCTGAAACCTTACAAGGTTTCCATGACTCCTGCACACCTTGCATAATCTCTGCATGCTAACTCAGTGTTATCTCTTCTGAGCTTCTCCACTACTCAGATCTCTAAGGGGACTTCACCCTTTTCCTTCCTTCTCTTTTAGATGGAGAATTTGATGCCCTCTTGGTACTCCTTTACTCAAGCAAACTTCTTTCTGAGACTACAGGGTGTTTAGCAACCCTGCGAAGATCCCTCCTTGGACTCTTCTTCAGTTCCAAAACTCAAAGAGTTCTTCCATTGTGCTCTATCTACACATCTACTCAATGCCCTCCTGGCAGAGTGTCTTCTCACAAAACATTCAGCAATTCCGTCTTCTCCTGTGCACTCTATGCACCTGCTCAATGCCTTCTTGGTAGAGCCCTCAAAATCCTCAGTGATTCAGTTTCTCTTGGAACTCACAACAGAGTTCCTCCTCAATGCAACCCATGCATCTACTCAATGCCCACCTGGCAGATTTCTTACAGAATCCCACAACGATTCGGTCCTCCACTGTGCCTTCCCCTACACAGTCTTGCCTCCAAGGTATTCAACAACCTTGAGGTCTTCCTCTGAGTCAATGATTTCAGTTGGTATGCCCTCCTAGCACGTCTTTGTTCAAATTCCACAGAATTAGAAGTGCACTCTATTCACTGGCCATCAGAATCCACAGTGTTCTGTCATGCCCTCTTGACATGAAGCCTCAAAGATCCCCTAAACCTGAAATCAAACAACTCCTCAGATAGCAGAACCTATCTGTCCCTGCAATTGCACATCTACAACATACAAAGAACACATGAAAGCATTCACACAACACAAATAATATGCAAAAAAAACTGCTATGGTTTGTATTAATAAAATGCCTCTCTTTACAAGGTGTTCCTGAGCTTAGACTTTGACAGAGTCTCGGCTCCTCCTCTCTGCTCTCTTCTCTATCTCTTGCTCACACCCAAAACAAGATTAAAAGATCTTTTACATGAGGGGGATCTTCAAGCTCTTCCCTCCAAAGCTACCTACCCTATTCAATTTACATTAACTCTACATTGAATGGGTTGTCTAGTCCAGATTGGATCTAGATTGCAGCCTTACAACCATTAAAGGCTATCTACAGCTTTTCCTGCGCAAAGGCGCGGCTTCATGGCTCAACGACCTTACATGCATTTAATTACATTTACATTCAAATTTTAAAATGTGAGAGGGCTGGTGCCTCTTCTCCTCATTGAATGTGTGCGCTGATGTGGGCTGGCTGGCTGGCGCATGGCTGGCATGGAGAGATGCTCCTGCATCACTTCTCATGATTCCACTGTAGGTATTGATCATCACGATGTTGGAATGGAGGGAAAAGGAACACGAGGAGGATGATGCCATTGCCAAAAATGATCCGCGTACAGTTGCTGCTCTCTATGAATGTGGGGTCTTAAAAATTTTTAGGATCCTGGGCATGAGAGCCCAGCTCAAGTTGTTAAAGTACCTGGTCCACATGTGGGATGTCGACCAACAGGTATTTCATGTAGGGGTCCACACGCTTTCACTAGATATCGAGGATATCTATTTTCTGACGGGGTTGTCATGACGTGGATCCCATGTGACTTTGACCAGAGGTAGGGGTGGTGGACTTCCTATGAGCGAGTATGTTCACCGACATTGTGTTCCTGAGGCAGAGAGAAGCAAGGGTAAGGTTGCCATTTGGGGGGTCCAAGATTTGACCCTACGGACTATCTTGTTTACCATTTCACGCATGGCTGGGAGCACTGCTCTGCACATGGCTCTCCAAAGCTATTTCCAATATGCAATAGAGTGCACAGAGCCTTAGGTTTTTAACTGGTCAGATGCGGTTCTCCGCAGCATGAAAGGGAAATTGACTAAGTGTAGAAGGGGTGACCTAAAGCAGTTCGGGTACGAGTCAATTTTGGTGTCTTTCTTCCTTGAGAGGGTCCCATTGCTGCATCTACAGGTAGATTGGGGTTTACCGGCTCCACAGGATCTGAGGATGCTGAGGTGGTGTAACCCCATGGCTCGACACGTATAAGGGCCTATAATCAAATATAATGATTCATTTTTTGACTGGTTGAGGCCCCAGATGTTGATGATCGATGACTACGCATATGTCGGTTTGGATTTCCAAGGAGATCCGGATTTGGTCCTGCCTGAGGATGCTCAGTGGGGTGACTTAGGTGAGAAGTACACATTTTGTTCTTTTTAAATGTTTTTGCAAATTTTATTATATAAAGTGTTTTTATATTTTCGATCCTAATCAAAAATTTCTTTTGAAAACATAGATGTGGGGTTGTGTCGACCACCAGGGACATCTCCCATTCAGAGGCGAGGAGAAGTGGCTTCAGTGGCAAGATGGGATGCTGAGGACTATGAGGCGATTGAACAGAACTTAGAGGGACTAACTGCAGATGTCCCAGACATCACTATTGGAGAGATCCTGAGACGTTATCAACGCCATACTGTGGGCATGTCCGAGTCTTTCAGTTGACTGCTTTGTAGGGTAGCCCGAGCAGTTTTATGTTATCGTGAGCGTCATCCGTGATGCTATTTTGTGGAAGCTATGGGCTTCATATTTTGAGATTTTGATCTTTGGACAAAGACTTTTTGTAAAAACTTTTGATCGTTATATACATATATACAGCTTCTACCGGCTTATTTTGTGTTGTATAATACATGTGATGTGTGATTGGTTCATAAATGTCCCAAATGTTTGTCTAACACATAATTAGCTAAAGTATCAGTCAATGTATTTAAACATCTAGGAATCTGCTGATATTCGATATAATCAAAATAACGTTCCAAGAGGCGAATTTGTAAATATACTCGTAATAAAGTAGGACTTCAGATAGAATAGACATTACTTAATTGTAGTACTACTAGCTGCGAATCGAGTCGTATAACGAGGTGGCAGATACCAAGTGAAATAACATTAATCAACAATTCGATGACGACGCTATATTCTACGATATTATTGGTCGCACGACCGAGGCAAATACCTCATAGACTAATGAGTTCGTTTGTAGGTGTGTAAATTGCCCATGCAACAGAAGATAAGTTATGAGTACTATGAATAGCGCCATTGGCAAAGCCAATGTGGGGTAGCGAAGACTCTGACATCTGGAAACCAAGTTCAACGCAAGGTAAGTGGTCGAGGGCAGAAGCCAAATAATGAATAAGCACACTAAAGTAACACACAAAAAGTATGATACAATAAAATACAAACACTCATGCACAGATGATCTAAGCATAGTACTTCTTTAAGTAAAGCCCATTTATGGGTTCACTCAAAGGGATGCCATCATAGTCCACTAACTCGTAGGCTCTTTTTTCCAACACCCGTCTGACGGTATAAGGACCTCGCCACATAGCCTCAAATTTTTCAGCTCCTAACAAATCCCGATCTTGTTCATAAAGGAGAACCAGATCTCCTTCAGAGAACACGCATGGTTTGACATGTTTATCATATTGAGCTTTGACGTGTTTCTTCTGGGTTTCTATAATGAGGGTGGCATCACGACGGGTTTCGTCTAGTTGCATAAGATACAAAAGATGTTCTTCTTCAGCGGAAGTGTTTGGGAGAAGTTCAACAATGAGCTTTAGGGATGGTATCTCATATTCAATCGGCAAGATGACTTCTATACCATAAACTAATTGGAAAGGTGAAAACCCGGTAGTAGAGTTGACAGATGTCCGGTAAGCCCACAATGTCGAAAACAACATCGTGTGCCAACTAGTTTTGTGAATTCCTATCATTCGTCAAAGCATGGTAATTAGGACTTTGTTTATTGCTTCAACCTGGCCATTGGCTTGTGGGTAATAGGGTGTTGAGTTTTCATGGCGAAGACCCAATGTTTCGGTGAGTTCGAACATCATAAAGTTTCTAAAGTGGCTACCCTGATCAGTAACAATAGCTTGAGGAACACCAAACCGAGCAATGATGTGATTGAATATGAATAGTGTTGCAGTCTTTCCGGTATTGTCGAATGTCGGCATCGCCTCGGCCCATTTCGTAAAATAATCTACGGCTACAATAATGTATCCATGCCCCCCGACCGAGTGAGGGTGACATGTCATGAAATCGATACCCCATTTCGCAAAAGGTCCAATGGAGACTACAGGGTGTAGAGGAGCAGGGCGTGATCGTATTTTATTGTTGTAGGTTTGGCAAGCGTGGCATTTTTGGACAACAATAATACAATCATTGAATAAAGAAGGCCAAAAATACCCAGCTCATAAGATCTTCTGGGCAGTAGCATACCTAGACATGTGACCACGACATGCTCCAGAATGGCAGTGATTTAGAGCTTTCTCAGCTTCGTCAAATGTGAGGCAACGTCGAAAAACAGAGTCAATCCCATGACAATAAAGAGTATCACCGAGGATAATATACTGACAGGTTTGGTAGCATATGCGACGACAGTTAGTGCTAGACAAATCGGGCCGGAAAGTCTGGGTCTGGAGATATATGATGATATCCCCATACCAAAGATAATCAGAACTGATCAGAAAAAGGGATTCATCGGGTAATGAATCCTCTGCTACATTTTTCGTCTCAGAACAAGGAAGGTCGCATATCAATTCGGTAAACACCAAGGATTTCTTGGACTTAGCGCGTTCAAATTCTGAGTCAAACTCTCGGAGTATTAGATCCATTTGGAGTATTTTCCCCCTAGTAATTGGCGTGTAAGAATGTGTTGCATAGGGTTGCAGTTGGAAATCACTGTAGTCTTGTGTAAAAGGATATAATGCCGGAAATGTTGAACAACTTGGACGGCGACCAAGGCCAGTTTTTAAACATGTAAATACTTTGTTTCGGTAGTCGCGAGACTCCAACTCAAATAATAAATGACATGTTCGTCATGAGAATCATCCTCTTGGACTAGAACCATAGCAATGGTAGAGTTTGAGGCTGCGAGATACAAGAAATAATCCCGACTGTAATCGGGTGGGAAAAGTAGTGGTGTAGGGGTTAAGGTCAATTTTAAAGCATCGAAAGCTTTGTTGGCAGTGGTATCCCATACAAATTTAGAACCTTTCTCGAGCAGTCGAGTAAAACCAAGAGTTAAATCAGCATAGTTTAGGTTGAAACGACGTACAAAGTTTGCCTTCCCTTGCAAACTTTGTAGCTAGCAAAGTGAGGAAGGAGGAGGGAGATTGAGAATTGTCTCGACCTTCAAAGGATCTACCCTAATCCCTTGACGTGAAACAATAAAGCCTATAAGTCGGTCAGATTCTAAACAAAAATCACATTTGTGGGGATTCAAGCTTATATGGTAAAACCGACAGCGAAGTAAAATGGCGCGGAGGTGTGTTGGATGATCTACACGGCGCATGGAATGAGTTGGTAAGTTATTGAGATATGGCTACACAGTGTGCTTTATATCATGAAAGGCATAAGACATAGTATGTTGAAAAGTTGCGTCGGCATTCTTTAAACCGAAGGGAAGTTTCCGGTAGGCGAAAGTGCCCCAAGGACAAATAAAAGTGGTCTTGTGTTGGTCTGCAGGTACGATATTGATTTGATTATATCCGAAGAAACCATCCGTCAGAGTGAAGATTTCACTTCCGGCACAATCGTCGACGATCTGGTCAATGAAGGGGGTAGGAAAGTTGTCTTTAGGACAAGCTTTATTAATGTCTCTATAATCAACGCACACGCAGATCGTACCTTGTTTCTTGTTAACTGGAACAAGATTGGAAACCCAGTCAGTTAGAGCCATAGGGTAAATAAAGCCAGCTTTGAGAAGTTTATCAACTTCAAGCTTGATAGCGGTTGCTTTACATGGGTGGATTGGACGAAGGAGTTGCCGGACGGGTTTAGCACTCGAGTATGTCTTAATCTCGTGTACAACAATGTCAAGGTCAATACCCGACATTTCTTCATAGCTCCATGCGAAAGACATCACAAAATTCTTGGAAAAGAGACTTGTAGGTGACAACTTTGTCATGGGAACACGATGCTTCGATATGCACATTTTCGACAACTTCAGGTTTGATGGATATGTCGAGGGGGATGGTGGGTGAGACATTACTTAAGTTCCCTTCGTAGAACATATCATGTGTAGACTCGGGAATGGTAGAAATGACGACAACGATCGACGGGGTTGAGATCCGTTGGTAATTCTCAAAGGTGTGTTGTTCCAGGAAGAGGATGGAACGATGATGTCCATCGTCCCAAGGGGTATCTTCCATGGACATAACAGACATAATCATCTTGTCCATATGAAAAATGATGCGGAATGGATCCAAAGATAAATCACCAAGAGAGGGGGTAGAAGGGGTTGTTGATTGAATGGCTTGATAAGTGGATTCGACCGGACTCAAAAGCATTTGGTCGCCATAACGAAGATGATCGTCGTGGTTGGGTACTATCCATGGGTTGTAAGACGCAAGGGTTTCTCGAACAAAGGTGGATATCATGTTGATCGAGGCAATGAACGGATGTGGAACATCAGATGGTGGAATGGGAAAAGTACCCATCAAAGAAGAATCTTTAAGAAGACCGACACTGACATTTTCATATCCAGGGGGTGTTTTTGCAATGAAAGGTACATTGTCGGTACGTGCATCAGAGTGAAAGAAGGCCAATTGGTCCACCGTAATTACTTTTCCTTGATGTAGGAAATGTACGACACGGAAAAGAGTGGACACAACTGCACACATGGAATCGATCCAGCTACGGCGAAGTAGAAGGCTGTAATCGAGAGGAGCGTCAAAGACCTCCACTTCAACGTTGACCGTTTTGCCTTCTAACGTAATAGACAACGAAGGGAGGACACCGTAAGACTTAAAACCAAAGCCATTGAAGGCTTTGAGCGTGTTGTGGGATTCGGTTAAAGGAGGAGAGTCGATAGCTTTCCAGCAGGTAATATACATGACACACGTCGAGGCACCCTCATCAACAACTGTTCTACAAATGTTCTTGTCGGAGACAATAACTTGTATTTGGAATGCAAGTTGAGGGGGTAACCTTGGAATGTGATCTTCCAAGTAAAAAATTATTAAATTTGTATCAGTAGGGTCGATTCCACCAATAGCTTTCAACAGTGCCTTATGTTGTATAGGACAACTCTGAAGGACTTCGAGGGATGACATCATGAACGGTGCTTGGGCCAGATCTTCGACAATACTATAGTTCTGGGCAGCACATGCATGAGGATTGAAAGCATATTTTCGGACAACACCCTTTGGGGGAGGGCAAAGAACTATATCTAGGCTCGGTCATTCGAGATGAAGAGGATCATTGGTAGGTGGAGTCGTGGGAGATGGTTGGACCAACGAAGGAGGTATTTCATCAACCTTTTCTTTGGAGGAAGAATAATCTTTGGCTCGAGTGGTAAGTGTGATGTCATTCTTCTTTGAATTACATGTACACATTAAGACATAGGATGTAGTGGAGGGGGAAGTTTGGTCATGAATGACCAATTGGGCTTGTCATTGAGAAGGGAAGGGTTGAGACAACATGGCCGGAGTAGGCAGTTTCGGGGTCCCTTGAAGGAACTTAGTAACCTCGACTCGTCTTGGACAATCCTTACTGTAGTGATCATCACCACAGATAAGACAAGGGTATCGAGGTTTGCGCTTATCCTTATCATCAACAGGTTGTGTTTTGGTCTTCTTAGATTGTGGATTATTTTTATCCTCCTTGTTCTCACCCTTCCCTTTTTTGGATTTATTTTTTTCGGCGGGGGTAGATTGAACAGAGTTCACCTCAAAAGTTTTGCTGGTGGGAGGGGTAGGAGGCAAAGCATTTTGAACCTTAGAAGCAACGGATTTGGGGTTGTTGCTAAAGGCTTGGACGAAATGGGGTTGGGCATGGAAAGTGCCAATCACACCGTCAACTGCATGAGAAGCAACAGGAGTAGTTAAAGTAGCAGAAGTAGAAGGACGAGGTGAGTCAGGGAGTAAGTCGTAAAGAGTACCTGTTTGTGAGTAAACGAGGTCGAGGTATTGAGCACGACTGATCACTTGTTCTTCTGTGACAACTCCACCCATGGTGATTTCACAAGTGATGTCATTCACGAATGATTTCGTGAACCACTCTGCTAGCAACTAATCGAGAAGTTTGAGTTTGATGAGATGTCGTCTCCGTCGCCACTCATGAATGTGATCAGAGATATGAGTGGCTTTGGTTTGTTTGAAAGAACTCAAAATTTTGGTTCCCGTTTCGTAATGGATCGATAACTGGTAGTGGGTGAGGAAAGCCATAGCGAGGGTGTTGAAGTCGGTGAAGAAGCCTCGTGGTAATTCTATATACCACTTCACGGTGGAACCTGTGATAGTTCACTGAAAAAGGCGTAAACGAATAGAGTCATCCATCAAAGAGTTGGATGAACACCAAAGGTGAAAAGTCATTACATGATTGTTGGGGTCCTCTCCTGGTTTACCATCAAATTTAGGGATGCTGGATGGTGGTTTGGTTGGTATCGCGGGCCATTGAGGAGAGTGATGGATTGAATCACTTAAAATTCTCGACAGATCAGGGAGGTCCAGGGTGGCTAAGAAGGGTAACTGTCTATTCATGTGTGGGTACTGGTGACTTTGGGGAGGGAGCCCCGTAGGTATACCAGTAGGACCATAAGCAGTTTGCATATAATGTGAACGTCCGGGCAGATTCGATTGTTGGTGTGGAGGCAGGTAATTTATAGGGTTGTATTGGTTGGGGTTGTTCCCTTGAACAAGGGCGTGGGGTTGAGCTTTGGAGCCCCAAATAAGATTGGACGTACCTATATATGGTTGGCATGTACTAGGGGGTATGAAGGAGCTAGCTTGAGGCTGTTGTCCGCCAGTCGAGTGAGGATTATTTTGGATAAAATAGTTCCAATACTGGGCCAAGGATGGAGGTATGTTTTTTCCATAGGGTGGGGTAGGTGGGGGTTGCCCTCCTATCGGGGTTGCATCCCAATTGGGATTTGTCCTGCAAAAGGGGATTGGGTTTGGCCTCCTTGATGAAATTGTCCACCGACAGGAATCTGGTAATTAGGTGTGAAAGATGGGATGGTGCCACTAGGGTCGGTGCCTCCGATAGAGGATGGAAGAGGTCCTCTAAAAGGGGGTCGAGGAAGTGTCGGAATGAAACCAGGAACGAGATGGTGCCCAGAAGGAGTGGAAATGCCAAGAGTCCTGGATGAGATTTTTGTAGGAGCGGGAATAGAAGCATTCAACGCATGATATCTGGGGGGAAGTGTTGGGGTGAATCTAGGTGAAAGCGACGTGCCAATGGGAGCTTGGCTAGCCACCATAATCTCGGTGCGAGGACGCGTAGTATCTGGGACCATTGTGTAATGGACCGTTTGTAGGGGGATAGTCAAGATGTGGTCGGCTGGTGGAGCATTTGAACCAGGAAAATAATAGGCAGTAGTAAAAGGTATTGCGTCTGAATCAGATGTTTTGGGCAGCTCATGTGTGACAGTGATATCAACGCCTGCTCCTGAGACAAAGAGATCCCGTCTAAAAATGCCAGTAGTCCAAAAAGGATCTTGACCCTCAGGTCCTATGAAAGGTCCGGTTAGTAATCCAGAAGACTCAACAACTATTTCTTCGGAAGAATTCACTCAAACAATATGTCTCACAAAGTCGAGAGGAAGTCAGAAGTCCCCTCGAGAATTGGTAATTCGGAACCATTCTAGAGAGTTAGTTCTTTCCACTTGTGGAGTGGCAACGTCTTGGAATTCACTCTGTTGAGGAGAGCCCTCCGGTGAGTTGGTAGGCAAGGGTTGAGAACCTTCCATATCTTCTAGGGGTAGGCCTTGCATTCTATGTGAACGACGTGGAGGGTCAATTGTGATCGAGTTAAAATATTATGAAAGAAATTCTATGGCCAACTTAGGTAAACAAACAACACGTGCTAGTAAAATCTAGTAATCAAAACCAAGCAAACAAGACCTTCCAATTCTGAAATCACTAGTTGGTGATGAAATCCAACATTTCGACAACAAGACAAGAAGGGGTTGGGCGAGGGTGGAAAAGTTACGTTGATGACCTGCTTAACGGACTTACACCCTGATGCAAGTTCCCACACATAATCATGGGTATACCGTCCAAGGAGCCCGAGTGAGTCTGGCCAACGTCGATTCCAGGTACCGTGAAGACTTACCCCTTCACAGTCACCTTGTGTAAGACCTTAAGAAGATAGGCTACTAAGGTTATCACAAACAACAATGATGCCTGGGGAAACAGTCGACAGTTTGATCCACACGCAAGGGCAGGGTATCTAGCCTGAAATCAACTTGAGAGGCTTCCACTCATCATTGTGGGTATACCTTCAAGTGACCCCTGTAATACGTGCAATCTCTACACCGAGATCAACAAAGCAGGGTGAGTAACTCTGTCAATCTCAATGCGACCTCGGGTTTGACCCTTGTGTGAGAAGGGCTTTCCAGGACAAAATTCTACAAATGGAATTTGACACTCCTTATCACAAGATACTATTGTGTGTTTTGTGCTTTGGAGAGTGTGTCTCGCTGCCTATTCCAAAGCTCTAGCTTAGCTAATGTTGGTGCAAAAGAGCCCTAGAAAAAGTTACTAGTTGAATTTTAAAAATTGCGCAATATTATTAAAGGTTGTTGTTACTCAAGAGGGAGGTGGAGATGAAACCGGTGTTCTGTAAGACTTAAACCCAACTTTGTGTAAATAGAAATGAATGATACAAACTTTCATTCGAAGAATTCTATCTACAGTAGGGAGAAAGGAGTTTTCCCGGAACAATGCAAACTACGATGTACAATTCTCTTTTCAAATGTAGTACCAAACAATCATGGATAATGTAAATTTACTATTCGTTCTCTTTTAATGCCAATATTTTTTGAATGATTGCTTAAAAGAACAAGACTTTACAAATTTTTTTTTTAGAAGCCAAAAATAGGGATGGAGCTAAGAAAAGGTAAGCAACCAAAGGAAGAAACAATACTCAATACTCAATATACGCCCAAATCAAATCTTTCAATGGAGATAAAAATAAAAATCGACAAGAAAAAGTTTATTGAAATGTATACGGACAAAGAAACAATACTCAATACTCAATATTGTTTATATCTCAATATTGTTTTATAAACAATACTCAATAAACGCCCAAATCAAATCTTTCAATGGAGATAAAAATAAAAATCGACAAGAAAAAGTTTCTTGAAATGTATACGGACAAAGAACTTTTCTAAGTAGCAAGCAATCTAAAGAAATAATAATCCCAACTTTTAAATCGATCAAATACTTTTGACCAAACAAGCACTCAGATCTCAGAATCCGAGATTATACCCTCATTGGTAAAAGGTTGAGAAGTAAAAATTGGGAAAAAGATTAAGAAGAGTTTTCAATCTCTGAAAACTAATCAACCGCAAGATTTGGAGTCAAGAAACAATCAAACACTGGCAAAAGAAGTTCTTCCCAGATGAACAAACAAATCTGGGCATCAAAAAGACAAGAAGACATGATCCAAAACTTTTATAAATGGGTTTGCAGCCTAGTAGTGGAGTACAGTGCGAGAATGAGGCATTCTCGCAGTTTGGACACTGGCAGGGTGTGAGGATATCGCACTGGACTGAATAGTGGGGTGCGAAAATGAAAGGTTCTCGTAGGCTACAGAGAGGTACAGTGCAAGAAGGTTTGTAAATTATGAAAATTTGGAAAAGGGACAAAAATTTTGAGTGAACTTCTAGGTCCAGAGAGTCTATAAGGGTCTCCTACAGACTTAGAGACTGGTTGGCAATGAAATAGGTAGAGAGCAAATGGCCAACAAAAGACAACAAAAATGAGTTGTATCCCCAGTGGATTCGCCAATTTTGTTACAGGATAAATCGGTATATGCGGACACTAACAGATCTCCCTAGATCCACCTGGATCTAGAACAAAACAGGATAGGACATGACTCGTTCTCTAAGTTGTAGTCATTGAATATACTACTAAGAAGGAATGAGTGACATACCTTTATATCTCTTCCTTAGGTCTATGTTGTTCCTACTTCACTCTAATGCTCTTGTGAGATTAGGTCCAAGACAACAAAAACCAACCAAAGTGAAGATAGCAAAGTATATTCAATGTCAACCTATGCATATGATCAAGGAGTTATGCAATAAAATAAGAGTGATTTTATGTGAAAGGGACATGCCGCTGTATTATATTAAATGAAAGTAGAAGATACAACCAGATTGCCTTGATGTCGCAATCTTCCTTTCAATGGTCCTTGGTTCCAACACATACACTTGCTCTACACTTGCATGAAGAAGATCTAGTACAACTTGATAGACAAATAGAGTCTTCAAGATTCAATCCAAACAGGGTTCTTCACACAATTCTTTCATCAATTCTCCATTCAATCTTGCTTAACCTCTTCCTTGAGAAACCCTTCATTATATAGGAGAAGGAGAGATGGTTAAAGGGATGATGATGATCCCACTAAATCTGAGAAGTCAGTAGGATTCCAACCATGCAAATGCCAACTCATTTTCTAGAAGATACTCTTCTAGAACCTTCATAACTTCCTCTTCCTTTAAGCTTCAAAACAGGTTCTCACCCTACCTATAGAGCAGACTACAAACACCTCACAGGCTAGGTATAGGGTTGTCTACGAGAATCAAGATTCTCGCACCCTACAACATAGTTAGCCTACGAACTCATCTTAAAAATATGTTTTGTGGAAGAAGACAACAATCACTTTTCTCAGGCAAAAAGTCCTTATGAGAGCTTGAACACATAATTGTAGAGACATCACTAGAGTGACCAAAATAATGTGTAATAGTTGTACGACCTGTACAGTCATCTTCCATGTGGCACTGTGCGTATTGTACAAATTGTACAGTCATCATTTTTTTCCCTGTTTGGCCAAATGAATAGACTGCGATATCTTGAGCATACGACGTCCGTTTGAGCCCATTCAAGTTGCGTTGGGTTTGTATCAACGAGGGCTATGCACACGTCCGTTTTGAAGCCATTCTAATAAATTTGATTTGTAGGCCTTTCTGAGCCCCATCAAGCTCTTAGATCCAATTCTGGATCACACCTCCCCACTAAAGACCTTTTGGTCCCCAAAAGGTTACTGACCAGTCATCAAGCTTGGGATAGGCCAACCGACTTGTTCTCTGTCTTTGAACTCTATCCTGTGCACCTGTCTCATCAAGATCAATTGTGAAACAATCATGATAACTGACAACATATTGTTAGCCATTCGTACCCTGTCACATCTTACTGAAGCCACTATCATCCATGTTGACAACATTACTAATGATAGCATAAAAAATATGACTGCAAATGAGCTGATATGTTTGTAATATTTGCACGACATGAGCTTATCTTGAAGCAAAGTGTGATTTATTTTCCATTCTACAATCATCTCATGTTCTTGCTTAAAATCAATTACTTGATTTGAAACAATTATAGGTGTGTTGCTTGCATGATCCGCCTTTCTTAATTGTTCCATTGTTTGAAGAGATTTATTTGCCTTTAAATGATGAGCATGAACCACATATTCTTGATCTGCTTTGGTTAAGTGATATTGATTCTTTTCCCTGTAGAAGATTGCTTTACGATCATATAAGTAAGGAATTCCTAAGACCATTCCACATTCACTTAGTGGCACCACATCAAATGTTATCTCATCCACAAACTTAGATGAAATTGCAAATTTTAATGTGGATTGCTTTGTTATGTGCAATTGATGATTGTTGCTTATCCATTTAAGTGTGTAAGGCTTATGATGCATCTGTGTTTTTAATCCCAATTGCTTAGCCAATTCCTCTGAAATTAAGTTAGATTGAAATCCACTATCTATCAATGTGTCAACCTTAGTATGTCGCATAATGACCCTGATGTGAAACAATTTACTTCTAGCATAAAATCCATCACCAATTTTACCTGTCAAACCAACCAATGAGACTTTTGATTCATCACCTGAATCTGATCCCAAGTCCGTGGGTCATGTTGTTGCTGCAACTATTTGCCTCCCTTTCTTTTCCTTGAACCACTTCGACCTCTTCTCGGGATGCAATTGCCAACAACGGTCCTCATCATTCCCTTCTTTCTTGCAATTCTTGCAAGAGGGCTTCTCTTCCTTTCTTGCCACTGAATTTTCCTTCTTGCCATTCCACTTCCTTTTGTCTTCTTTCCTTGAAGACGATTCCCCTGATACACCCACTCTTGTTTTCCCTGCTTCAATGTATGTCGCTTGAAAAAAAACCTCATCAAGATTAGTAGGTCCAAACATGAATACAGTATTTTGAATATGTGGAGGTAAACCTCCTATATACTTCATAAGAGTTTCTTGGGCATGTAAAGGAATATCTAACATCAATGCCATTTTACGAAAGCCATCTGTGTATTCTTGCACTGTTTGTCCTTTTTTTAGTTTAAGATCTTTCCATTCAATAAAAGCTTTCTCTTTATAACCCAAAGGATATAATTGCTTCCTAAGTGCAGAAATAAAACTTTTCCATGATGGAAATACATTACCCATTTGTTGCGTGCCATTTTGCAACTTGCTTTTCCACCAGATGAGTGTTGTGCCTGCAAGTCTAAGTGATGCCAAATTGATCTGAGTTGCCTCATCCTTGATCTGTTTCACATTGCAATAAACCTCCATATGTCTGACCCAATTGTCAAGTCTCTCTGCATTAACTTCACCATCATACATGGGTAATTCAAATTTAACATCAAGTTTAAGTAAAGGCATTTCATTCTTATGTTTATGGACATGTTTCATTGTAGTGGATTTAGAACTTGAACTTGATGAAGAAGGAGAAGAAGGAGGTGAATATGGAGGTGAAGGAGTAATTTGAGGAGGATCCTCTCCTTCTTCACTTTTTCCCTTTGAAGATTCACCAAGAACTGGTCTCTTTCGTTCCAAGTAATCCTCATACAAAACCTTCATCATCTCCAACATGGCGAAGAAAGTTTTTCGAAACTCTTTCTCATCCTGAGAAAGTCCCTCTTCCGATGCCATCCTCTCGCTTTAAGAAGTTCTCTTTCTCAATTCAATCAATGGATTCTCTTCAACAAACACGCCTTCACCACAATGTAGCTTTTTCCTGGTTAACATGAAAACTCAAATCCAAATGTCAACTAGCTTTGATACCACTTGATCCGAAAAGATCTTTTAAATGACAATGGTTGAATTATTTAGCATGTGTTAATTAACCATTTAGGAAGTTGAATGAAAGAGGAAGAATTATAGAAGAAACATAAAAACCATATAAACATATACAGATCTGAAATAAAGCATGAGGATCATAAAACCATAAACACCAATGTGATAACGGAGTTCGACAATCTCACCTACGTCTCTGGGCCTTTGTCTCGGTGGGTGAGGCTTTTTTATTTATGATAAAAAGCTTTAAAAGTACATCACAATAGTGCCAAAAAGGTCACAAACTAATCTGGTCTTGTTCTACCAGAGCTTTAGAACCCAACAAAATAAACGACACTAAAATCGGATGACTAGAGCTCCCAGAAATGGCCCACAAAGGTGCTCTCCTCAACAACTTCCTCGCATAAAAATGGCTTTGGCTTGGAAAATATTCAACATAACTCTGTTCTGAACTTCTCCCTTGGCTTCAAGAAGCCCTGGTTTATATAGATATGAAGTTGGTAACCATCTCCCAACTTCCCCCCAAGATCTAGCCTAAAAAAGGGGCCAATATCCCCCAAAAATGACCAAAATTTCCAAAAACTGTTGAATAATACCAATAAAATCATATTGTATAGTAATAAAACCCACATTTGAGAAATATTAGGGCACAACCCCTTACTCGTTGGCCCCTGACTTGTTTGGCTCCTGGTTTTATGTGAAAGGCCATATGGCCGTGTGTGTCAAACCTCCACACGCATTTATGGTTTAAGCCCCCTGGATCTTAGCCTATGGTTACGCCCCTGGTTGGCGGGCTAGCTCGACCGATCAGGGCTAACCCTTACTTCCCACACTAACACACAAAATCCAACACCCAAACAATGGAACCGAGACACATGCTAATACACCACACGATCGGGGGGCTAACACTGATCCACATCCGTGCCAAACAACCAATAGAGGGTCTGGTCATATGTTGTGGTTACATGGTGTGCACGTTGGGGCTGGGGCTAGGCCCCAACCCTTAATCCGTCCGGACCCCAATACATTCCAACTTAAATACAAGTGGCAACCAATAGGGTTAAGAAACAAAGTAAGGGTGGGCTAGCTAGCTCGACGCTGCCAAGTCATTCGCCCACGAAGGTCCTCAGTTCAAATCCGCTATGCTCCAAACCATTTTTGCACCATATCAACAATGAATACATGGGTGCCACGTGGCAGCCCGTGAATGGGCCATGTGGCATCGTACCATACGCCAACTAATTGCCACGTTTCAACATTCTATTCGACCATCTACCAGCCATGTGTCTACCACATCACATGCCACTGTGTCTGCCACTATTCCTGCGACGTAAGCACCATACAGACGTGCCACGTGTCACCCTTGCAGTGGTGACACATGTCACTCCCTAATTGGTCCATATGTCTGACACGTTAGCTGTCTGTATGCCTAGTCATCATGCCACATGTCAGTCTGTACGCCCAGTCAACGCACAAAACCCTTCCACGTGTAACTTGCCACATTAGCTTTACGACGGTACAACCTGTACAGTCAGCTGCCACGTGGCATTGTACAGACTGTACAATCATCATTTTTTTGCTTATTTGGCCAAATGAATAGACTGTGATAACTTGAGCATATGACATCTGTTTGAGCCCATTCAAGTTGTGTTGGGTTTGTATCGACGAGGCTTACACACACGTCCGTTTTGAATCCATTATGAGAACTTTTATTTTTAGGCCTTTTGAGCCCCATCAAGCTCTTGGACCTAATTCTGGATCATCCACCTTTTGCACGCTGCTTCGCTGCACATCCTTCTACCATGCTCTTTGAGTCCTTAAACTCTGCTCCCATCGTGCGCTCTGGTCCATCTTTTAACTGCCTTTTGTTCTTTGAATTTTTCTGGTGCAGATCCCAAAACTTAATCAAAATGCTTACACAACACTCTTCTTGTTCCAACTCCAAAACCTTGAAACTATTTTTCCTACTAGTCTTGAGATTATTGTCTTTTATTGAATGTAGATTTGATTGTGAGGAACTTCCCCATTTACCTTTGAATACTTCTTAGAATCCTTCCCCCTTTTCCTTATGTAAGGAAACAACCCCTATTTAGGGGCGGTAGGTGTGGGGGGAGGGGGTCATATATGATCCCAATGGAAACCAGATCATGCATTTCTCTTGGGATCTCAGATTTACTTCAAACAACTAGGAAAAATCCTTAGGTGTGTATATGGGGATCACTTTTATCAGGGCACATACAAACCTGGGAATCATTGTCAAAGGAGATTTAGAACTGATCATTAAGGGCCTTAGTTGGTTGAGAAAATATCCCACCCAATCCTCCAACACATATATCAAAGAATTGAAGTGGAGGAGATAAGATTTTCTTCGGTTGATTATTTCCATATCTACCATCGATAGAATAACAAAGTTGATTCTCTAGCAAAAGAAGCACATAAAATGGATCAAAGTTCCCTAAGAGTCAATGGAACTCTATCCACCCACTTCCTACCTTAGTCTCATGGGTGATCGATTAAAGCATATGAAAGGACAAAAAAGGTTTGTGGTTGACAT
>ML779661.1:310529-324315 GCA_009831015.1 Picea engelmannii
AGCTAATCTTTCTGTGCAATCGGCCTTTTCCCCTTGAAGGAGACGCGCTCTCAAATCCTGATGGGAAGGGCCCCTATACCCCGGGTCAACAATTGCAGCAACTTCAAACATGGAATGGTAGAAGGGGTTATTGACAATGTTAAAAGCTATATCACTCCAAAGAAAACATTTGGCCACAAGCTTGTCGACCTCCTCCGTCTCTTTTCTTTTAATCAATGACCGAATAGAAGGTTTCCCTCCAGGTGTTGACCTCGACACAAAGAAAGGTGAGGTTGATGAGCGGATTGCAGAAGTTGAGGACCTTGTGGATGAGGACTGGGGATTGTGGTACTGGTCCCCCCTTAGAGGCACTTGTTCCAATGTTTCTATTTGCAAGTTCAAGTTCTTTTTTGTGAACCTCGGTTGCATCCCTCTTATTAGCCATATCAATGAGTGATTGGTTTGCAATACGCATAATTTCCGGGCTACTATTCAGACAAATATCCACATCAAACCCAGTGATTTTGGTAAGGTGGTATTTCAAGCGGCTAATTCCTCCATAAATTCTTTTGCCACAAAGATTGCATGTCAATATTTGTCTATTGGGAAGTTCTACTGGTTCACCATACACCTACATTGGATCCAATGCCTTCGACATTTTGTTTAGGTGAAAATATTAAACCCATGGCACAAAAAAAAACCAAAATAAACACATGATAATGCAAAGCTTAAATAACGCGAGCTAGATGAATGTGGAATGATTGAATCTTCCATTCAAAAACAACAAGAAGAGGCACATTGCAAACCTTAGCCTAACTCTAGAAAAACAAAGTTCAAACTTCAAACAAATGAAAGAAAAACGTTTTGGATCATACCTGGAAATCTTGATGGTTTGAATGATTGAATGATGAATCCCCACTTCACGATCTCTCTGCTAATGGCAGCAAGATCCTTAGCTTTCTCCTCCTTGGATAGAGATGCACAATGAATTCCCTCAGACCTCTCTAGCTCTCTCACACCTTAGAAATGAAACAATGAATGAAAAAAGTGACCTGTGGCCTTTAAAACCCTTTCATGCGCACTTTTCCGCCTTTTTTTGCTAGCAGGCCGATATCTCCCATCGATTCACGCTATTTGAGCAATGTGTCGTGACATATTCCAAAGAATATATTGGCCTCCCCTATATCTCGGTGATATATCCAATATATCGGAGAGATATACAACACTGGTTCTATGTGATCCAAAGATTGGGCATCTTTGATCAAAAGAGCTACCTTAGTCAAAAGCTCGTGGCATACCTGTCAACAATGTACAGAAAGTAGACAGAGAGTTAACCCCCTGATTAAAACCAAACTTACACCTGATTTTCCACAGCACATAACACCAAGATCTGCAAGCAATGCCAAAGCCCTAAAAAGGCACTGCGGACAAGAAAACAACCATCCATTCATTGGAGAGTCTAATCCAAGTGCCACACAGATGCTGCATTCTTCATCTTGTCTGTGTGCTAACTGGTACACTGAACTGTTGGTGCAGGTTTGAGTGTGAACAGAGGCCACCAAAAAGTACTGTACTGTCCCGTTGCTGCTGATGGTACAAATCTCCTTTCCTACTTGAGAGAGCAACCCTGAGAGGGGTGCGGGGATGAAAGGGAACAAATGCAGAGGATAAAATCATCATGGGAGGGAGAAAGGACGTGAAAGGGGAGAGAAAGAGGGGTGAACGATGATAAAACATGAAGGAAAGATAAACTACAAAATTAATCCTAGGGAAAAGAACCATATCCAAGGTGAGAACAAACATGGTTTAGGTTGAAAGTGGGGCTCTATGATCGAGTGGTGGGGCTCTATGATCTAGTGGCTGAGCTAGTATCTCTTTCTAATTTCCTTCTACCCACAGAGAAATCTGATAACATTGTAGATTTGTCACACTTGTAGGAAATTGTGCTATTGGTGAGTCTGTCCACTTTTTGGTTGGATTCCTTCCTCACATGATCAAACTTGCATGATTCAAAACTTTGTTGTGGCCTGTTCAATCCAGGATACAACTAGAAATTTCCCAAGACAAATTCTGATTCTTTCCAATCAGACTATTTATGACTACTTTGGACCCCCCTTTGACAATGATATTCTTAAATCATCGTAAGAGATTCTGTAATACCCATCATCAGTGCTCCCATCTCTGCTTGCTTGTTTGTTGCTTTTCCTAAGGATTTGTGTGAAGAATGGCAATGATATTTCCTTGATGGTCCCTAAAGACTTCTCCAGCCCCAGCTACTCCTGGATTGCATTTAGAGGCACCATCGAAGTTGAATTTTATTGTCCCTTTGAGTGGAGGGCTCCAAGTCTGCTAGCATTTGTAGGATGTGCCTGAGTTCTATCCTTTAATGGGAGCTAAGCCAAAGAATGTGACGGCAAATGCAAATATTGTTTTTTTCATTCCCCATTTCAGTAAATTGTGATTTGTGATTAATTAATCTTTTATTTTTGTTTTCCATTTTCAGATGTAGATGTTCGACTGCCCTTGTCTTTAGATGTATATGTATTACATCTACAGTCCCGTTAACTGTACGTGGTTATTAATGGACATTAATATAATCCTATCTTATTTCATTTCATTGCTTAGCAGAGTGAAAACTGATTAGCAAATATGTTGTTTTTTAACTGTGAAATATGTATTGCTATACTTTTGTTTCCTTTAGTAACTTTCTGATTGGAGTACTAATTTGGTCCTATAGATCATTACCAATGGTTCCCTTTATATATCTTTTATACTTATGGGATCTTTTGTTTTCAGGTAATATTTGAATTGTAGTGAAAATTGGCCACGGCAGATATGGACTTTTCCTACAAAGCTGATGTGTCAATTGGGTGTCAGAAATATGGACAGAGAATTCCCTGGACATTTGGCACATTGATTTGTTGGTGCTATTAACAACTTCCAAAACTGTATTTTCTGGATTATATAATTTCACAAACTGACACAGGACAATCATAATATTCTCTTTCAGCTCTTGTAGAGATGCTTGCTGTCTGGGTTCAATGGAATGTGCAAGCTGCATCTTGCTTGTGCCAATCATAATATTCTGACTCAGCTCTTGTAGATATGCATGTTGTTTGTGTTCACTGGAATGTGCTAGTTGCATCTTGCTTGTGCAGAAGCTTAAGGCAAACTTTCAAACTGAGTAGTATCTAGCAGGCAAGTCTGTTGCTTGGATATTTGAAAATCCAATAGATTTGTAAAGAAACTCCAAACAAATAAGTTTCTTTTGCCGAAGCTGCAATTTGGCACCTATTGATTGAATTGAACATAATAATCCAGAGTGGTTTGCATGTGTTCAAGAACTTGATTCGGCCAGTTTCTACTTGCTACTGAGATTGTTGTCATTGCTTTCTGTTAATCAAAATGAGGGGAGTTACAGCAGATGATGAAATGGACAAAAACCGGGCTGGTGCGGAGTTTGAACCTGGTCCTGTTCCCCCCTACCGACCAGTAGACAGATATGGGTTTATAAAATCAGATCAAGTTAACCCTCCTGTTGAAGTCTCGGCCAAATGTAGACCAAGCAGTGACCAAGAAAGGTATGAAGTTACTTGAGATCTGGTTTGTCTTGATCCGGATTGTATTGATATTCAGGTATGCATGCTTGTGAAAGTGTGAAATATAAATATTTTAAATAATGTTAAGATTCATTAAAGCCTGGGTTCAATGGACTTGTAATATTTTGTTTCATATAAATAAACCCTTTTACCTTCTATTATCTTAAGCAGTTGATATGTATTTTAATAAGCAACAAGAATTTACCTTAAGCAAGGAGGGATTATAGGGTGCCTTGTTGATGTGGTTTAGGGATTGGCTTTCTAAGCTGACATTGGGGATAGGCTCTTTTTTTATAATTATAAATTATTGTGAAATTTGCTTACTCTATAAAAGTAAGAGAAGGCAAGAACTCTATTAAAATTATGCCATACATGTTGAGGGATTTTGAGAGAACTTAATACCATTTAATACTTATATAAATAGAAGTTGTGAGAATATCTAAAATCAAACTTGGTCATTCATTATATTTTAATTTGATAAAATTTATAAAAAGGTAGTAAACTCGCAAAAGAGCCCAAACCTTATTATTCATATACTTTTCTTTTCCTCAAAGAAGCATTTCTTGGATAAGCTTTTTCTTGTTCAGGATAGATTCATATATGTAGTACTTATTACCCTAGGAATCTGCTAAGTATCAATTTTTTGTAAAACATGCACATGAGGCCTAATATAAAAAAAAACCTACATAGATCCGGAATTTTTTATCAAGCAAGGTAAACAGATCTAACATCACTCCAGCCACCCTCCCCAACTTGACACTACCAAGGTGATTGCATCTTTCTTTTGGTTCTCCTAGTGGATAGGCACACCAGGAGGCGGGAAACCAACAACACCATATCAACCATTGCATCCTTGAGACCCTGGGAGGCAATTTGTGTTCCTCCAACAAGACCCTTATAGGGATGTCATCTCAGATCTTGGGATAGTTTACATAGCACCAAAAAACAATCAACTACCTCCATATCTCACCAGTTGGATGAATCATCTAGACAATGATACACACCATATACCATCTCTTCTAGCTCTTCTAGCCAGTTATCTATCAGTAGTTTCTTTTCTAGGGCCTTAGATGTCAGGAGAGATACAGATATTGAGATTCTTGGCTCGGGGGAGGGTAGTTATGATTTATCCCTCCTCATCCTTAGGTGATGGCATCAGGGAAAATTGATGTTCCCTTCCAAGTACTCCCATGCGAGGCATTCTTCCTAGGGTTTTGGTTCTCTACAGTGCTAGCACTTTTGGAGCTGCACTACTGCTTTGTATTCTGCTCTGTCATTTAGACTCTTGATCTTAGATCTTATAGGTTAGATCCGCTTTTATCTTGCTTTTATAGGAGTGGCCTTTAGGCTTCCACTATGTAATAACATTGTTGTACTTAGAAGTCCCATTGAACTATTTGTGGTCATTTGTTGGACATTAATAAAATTATCTTATTGAACCCTTTCCACCTTTGCGTGTACACTATGTAGAATTATACTTTTTGAGACTTCTTGTGTGCAAATGTGAATTTACTGTATTTTTTGTTTTTGTTTTTTTTATCTCTTTGTCCTGGTCACTTGATTTGGCTTTCATTTTTGGTGTTCATTTCCATTGGTTTAACAATTATCCAAAACATGTGCTAGGACCCACCAAATTTCTCTTTATTAGATGAGTACAATAACCAATTTCACTTATTTGTAAACATCTCTCACAAGTCCCAAGTTTGTTTGGTTGTTGTTAGAAGTTTAAAGTTCCCTTTTGGTTGTTAGGTTGATTTTGACGTGTGTATTCAATTCTTTTCTTTTTCATGTCATTTTGTCTTTGAGGTATGTTGGTATCTTGTACTCCTTTTGGGGATTGGCATCTCCTTAGTGTTTTGTATTTTATCTATGATCTTTAGATATAATTGACTGTGTCATCCAAGTAAGGTATTATCTATTATCTACTTCGTTCCAATTTGCTTTCAAGACTATCATTGGTTGCCTTTGATCCTTTGTGGATTTGATTCTCCTTCAAATTAGTTTCCTCATAGCTTTCCACTCACTGTGGTATATCCTTATATATATTTTTTGAGAATTGCATATCGTTTCTTTTATATTTCAAAGCAAACAAACTTATTGGTAATATGTAGTAAATACCTTATGCACACCCTCATGGTAACAATTTTGCAACTTGGCATTTGCAAATCACAGAACTTGCAAAACATATACATTAATCCTACCCCCATAGAGATGCTGATAGACATAATCATAAGAGAGTATAATTGTCTATAAGAACCATTGTTGAAAAAATTGGCATTGGCAAAAAACCTCTGAGAATTCATAATAGAACTTATCGACCAAATCTGTGAAAAAATTGACAAATCACGACAAGCATAAAAAAATACAAATAAATTCATTTTTTTCAATTTTTTTAAACATATAAACATGTTGATTTTTTAGTAGTATTAGATAGGTACTTCCACGTTGGTTTGTGTCAACACGTAGGAGTCGTCATTATTACCTCTCATAACCTTAGGAGATTCACTTTATTAGTGATTAATAAAGCGAATGACCTTTTAGAATTAATGTGATTTTAATTAAGTTAATTGCCTAAGTTTTTGACATTAGTAACTTAAGTGAGTTGATTAAATCCTAATCGTTAGATCTAAAGTGAAGGTGAGATTTAATTTCAGCCTTTGATCACTTTGGAAATATAGGGTTTTGGATTTAGGGTTAACTCAACATAATACAAGGCATCCTAAGTGAGAGGATGAGACACACATAAAGTACATTGGAGCAAAGGAGGACTCTTTGCTCCTGTGCTTGTGTCACACATAGAATGAGTGAGTGAGATCTCATTGAGTGGGTGGAGAAGGACTTCCATCCAAGTGTGTAGGGACAGGGGTCGAGGAAAGGAGCAAAGGGAAAACAAGGGAGATAGCGACCAACCAACAAGATTGAAGGACTGATATTGAGGTTTGTAGGGCTTGGCTATTTGTTGCATTGTATTCCTCAGGTGGGCCATTATCCCAGGATGGGAGCCCAAGATTTTATGTAATAAAATCAACTCAGAACTGGTTTTCCCGTGTTTACCCAAAAATCTTTGTGCAATGTGTATTGTTTCAGTATTATGCTTCCGCTGTAATGTTTGGTTAGTAACTCAACTGTGCTGTTATTTGATAAAGTGATTTTATTCATAATTAATGGATGGGCATTAGGTTAAGGAAAACTAACATGGTATCAGAGCTGAGACTCTGAAAAGTGAAACTAGGTTGCATAGATCGAGATTTGCAGTGCATGGATTCGTTTTTTTTGCAGGCTGCGAGGTTAATTAAATTAAAAAAAAAGAATTGTACAGTTGTATGGCCGTCGTATAGACTGTACAGCCGTCGTACGGCGTACGGATTGGCTGCAGAGAGTAGGTGTGACGGCTGTGTGTGTGGATCAACCACTGAAGATAATAGCCATGAAGAGCGAGTCAAAGGATACAATAATAGACGACTGTGAGTGGATTGTGTTGCAGCCGTGTGAGAGGACACAAATGCACGTGTAGAAGGCCAAGCAACCGACATATGTGGACAACGACGGTAAGAGATAACAATGTGGAGCTGTAGCCAGAAAGGAATTTGGCAGCACGGGCTGAGAGGGAAGGTGCCACAACAACCAAGTGGTGTGAGAAAAAGTTGGGCTGTGAGCTGTGTGGTCGGGAGCTACAACCGACATGTGTATCATTCAAAGCCGTGCAGGAGGAGAAGCCTGCATCAATAGAGCCTAGGTGGAGAATGCATGCTGGGCAAGAGTGCTGAGGAGTTGCGGTAGAGGGAGCCGCACGAGATTGTTGACAGAGGAAAAGGCGACGCATGAGGTGTGTGGTTGGGCCAGTGAAAGAGGGTGATGACTGGGAGGTAAGCAATCGCCAGCTACTGAAGTGGAAGTGAGCCGAGGGTGCAGGTAGGCTAAGGCCAAGTAGAGGACGCGATAGACCGTGCAACCAACCACCGACCAACCAGAGAAGCCGCCGACATAGCAGTCGACTAGTGAGGAAAGCATAGCGGCTAGCAGGGTAGCAGTAGACGGGCAACCCAAATAAGAAATTCGGGCGGTGGGAAAAAATAGTCGGGCAGCCTAGAGTAGTACCTGAGCAGCAGCAGAAGGTTGCAGGCAACCCTGGGCAACTTTGGGCAGGGGTCCGGGTAGCAGGCAACGAGTCCTAGGCAGGGATTTGGTCAACCAGTAAAAGTCTTTGAAGAAGGGTCCGAGCGAGATGGCAGGGATAAATTTCTGTTCAAAGGGAGCAACTGATCAGGTGGATTGGAGAGTAGCCATGGTAGTGGATATAGTAGCGAAGACAGAGCCACCTTCGAGTGGTGGAAGTACCTTCCTCGCTAAGAGGGAGTGTGGATGTTTTAGTAGCATCGAACATGTACTTCCACGTTGGTTTGTGTCAACACGTGGGAGTCGTCATTATTACCTCTTAGAACCTTAGGAGATTCACTTTATTAGTTATCAATAAAGTGAATGACCTTTTAGAATTAATGTGAGTTTAATTAAGTTAAACGCCTAAGTTTTTGGCATTAGTAACTTAAGTGAGTTGATTAATTCCTAGCCGTTAGATCTAAAGTGAAGGTGAGATTAATCTCAACCTTTGATCACTTTGGAGATCTAGGGTTTTGGATTTAGGGTTAACTCAACATAATAAAAGGCATCCTAAGTGAGAGGATGAGACACATATAACATACATTGGAGTAAAGGAGGACTCTTTTCTCATGTGCTTATGTAACACACATAATGAGTGAGTGAGATCTCATTGAGTGGGTGGAGAAGGACTTACATCCAAGTGTGTAGGGGCAGGGGCCGAGGAAAGGAGCAAAGGGGAAGCAAGGGAGATAGCGGCTAGCCAACAAGATCGAAGGATTGATMTTGAGGTTTGTAGGGCTTGGCTATTTGCTGCATTGTATTCCTTAGGTGGGCCATTGTCCTAGGACGGGAGCCCAATATTTTATCTAATAAAATCAACTTAGAACTAGTTTTCCCTTTGGGGTTTTTCTAGGGGTGTTTACCCARAAATATTTGTGCAATGTGTATGGTTTCAGTATTATGCTTCCGCTGTAATGTTTGGTTAGTAACTCAACTGTGCTATTATTTAATAAAGTGATTTTATTCAGAATTAATGATCGGGTGCTGGGTTAAGGAAAACTCACAAAATAAACAACATCAAATAAACACATTGGCACATAAATATGGAAAAAACATTGATATATATGATGTAGTGGATGCCAAATAAAAAATGATACAACAAAGTCGATGCTAAATCTTGAACCCTAAGAGGCTAGAGCTGTCCATTTATATACTCAATAGTGGACAACCAATACAAAATAACAACAAATATATAAATATATCTCATCATCATGAGTCATATACAATGACGAATCTAGCATCTAGCTATCTAGTATCAATTCCTCTCCTCCTTTTACGGGACAAGGTCATGGCTTGTTTGCCACTAGAAGGTCTTGCATCACTTGTCTAATACTGACTGGTGCGTGTAGCTGTATCAATCTGTGTAGAAGGTGGCACTAATGCTACCACATCACCCTCCATTAGCAACTTGCCAACAACCACATAATTAGCTGCATTATTTGTTATTATTTGCATAACATATTGCAAACCAATCTCTTGGATAAACCCATCCAACAATTCACACAACAATATTGCATCTTGAACATGCGCCGATGCATCAACGGATTTAATAAACATTGTACCCATAGGACAATGTACCAAGAAATTAATAAGGTTCCTACCCTTCCCATTTGTCCAACCATCAAACATCACCGTGCATTCAGTGGCCTCCCATGTCTTCTTTAGGGCCTCTAATCTAGTACCAATGTCATTCATTTTGCTTGAAGAATTGCCCCCCACAATTGTTGATGTATATAGCATCGGATAGGTACTTCCACATTGACTTGTTTCTAGCATGTGGAAGTCGTTCGTAATGCCTCTCAGAACCTTAGGAAATCCAGTTTATGAGTTACTTATTGAAGTGATTGACCTTTTAGATTAATGTGAGTTTAATTAAGTTAAATGTCTAAATATTTGGCATTAGTAACTTAAGTGAGTTGATTAAATCCTAATCATTAGATCTAAAGTGAATGCGAGATTATATTTCATCCGTTGATCACTTTAGGAGATCTAGGGCTTTGGATTTAGGGTTAAATCAACGTTATAAAAGGCAACATAAGTGAAAGGATGAGATACTTTTGGTGAGGATGCCAAGGTCAGACTTTCACACATAGAAAGCAAAGGAGTTTTGCTAGTGTGGAGTCATTCGAGAGTGTAGAAGAAAAGGAATTTTGCTTACACATGAGTGAGGAGATCTCTTTGATTGGGTGAAGAGCATTTCATCCAAGTGTTGATGTAGAGAGGGTTGGATCACAAATGAGTATGATTCAAGGAGATCTTGGATAGGTGGAGAAAGACTTCCATCTAGAGATCATATAGGTCAAGGAGAAGAGAGACCATAGGCAGTTGCAAGTGGGCTTCAACTGATTGAAGCCAGAGGAAAGTGTAATGCCGTACGGAGTTTGTCGTACAATATTTTTGAGCATGTATGTGGGCGTTAGTGAAGACAGGTGCGTATACGCGGGTTTGCAAAAGGAAAGGTGCGTACACCTCGAAAAACATGTTGTTCTAGGGATGTACAATAGTACAAACTTTGCCAGGTTTGTCTGTAGTTGTATTTCACTTAGTGGGTCATTATCCCTGTTACGGGAGCCCTAATTTGATCATAATAAAATCAACACAGATCTGGTTTTCCCTTTGGGGTTTTTCTAGGGGTGTTTACCCACATATCTTGTGCAATGTGATTGGGTTCAGTTTTATGCTTCTGCTGTTTAATTTGGTTAAAACCTAGCTTTGCATTTAATAAATAAAGTGATTTTATTTGGATCTAAGTGTCGGGTGCTAGGTTTAGAAAATTAACATGGTATTAGAGCGCGTGCTCTGAGAGGAAGCTAGATCTAAGATCCACAATAGTTGTAGGTAGATCTATCAAATCTACAAGGAGATGTTGTCTGATCTATAACCAACAGGAAGAAATCGAAGGACAAATTTAAGAGAAACAATAGTATTGAGATAGAACTAGGGTTTTGCAATTTTACAGAGTTGTAATCAGGTTGCAAAAGGAACATGCGCATACATACGCGGGTGTCTTTGGAGACAGTCGCGTATACGCGAGTTGCAGTAAGCATAGGCGTGTACATATGTGGGTTGCAGTAAGCAAAGGCGTGTACATACGCAAGTTTCATTGGTGACAGGTGTGTACAGGGTCTTACAAGATAATACAGGGGCAATTTTAGTAGAAAGTTATCAGATTAGATCTTGGAGATGGCAATTGGATTACGATTTGAGGATAGGTTGGATAGGGTTTCCAACTACAGTCCTTGGAAGGAGAGAATCATGTTGGTCTTGATGGAGAATGGGATCTGGGAATTTTCTAATACTCATATCACTCCTCCAACAAATGCGACAAAACTAGCCATCCATAATTAGAAGGATGTGAAATCCAGGCACATAATTCTAGATGGAGTGAAGGATCATTTGATCCCTCATTTATCGGGAAAGAACACTGCCAGGGACATGTGGGAGGCTTTGAAGAGTTCATTTCAGAGTATGAACCAGAATTTCAAAATGGTGTAGAGAGAGAAGCTTAGGGACATGAACATGATAGGATTAGACACAGTGACAACTTATCTCACCTGGATCCGACAGGTTCGAGATCAACTGCTAGCAATCGAGGAAACAATGGATGATTTTGAGTTGGTGAGGATGATGCTCAAAGGATTCAGGAAGGAGTAGACACCGTTCATCAAAGGGATCGTGGCACATGAGAAGCTCCTTGATTGGTTGAGGTTATGGGATGTCTTCATCCAGGAAGAACTTTGAGATGAAGATCTCAATGGAGGTTGGCACAATAATGATGATGAGAACCTTGCTCTTGTGAGTAAGGCAAGGAAAGGCAAGTTCAAGAAGATTTCCAGTGGAGAGTCTACTTCTCAAGATGACAAGATGAAGGACATGAGCAAAGTCAAGTGCTTTGCATGTCACAGGTTTGGGAATTTTGCAGGGAAATGTCCGAACAGGAAGAAGGGTGGGAACGAAATGCAACCAGAGGTAGCTCCATTTGCAAAGACTCAAATGGATGAGTTTGCTAAGAAGTTTGAACAGACAGAGTTCTTACTTGCTTCCCAGACTTCCTTGGGCACCATATCAACTGGTGCATGACTAATAGATAGTGGAGCTACATGTCATATGACAGGAGCATGGGAGTTGTTCGAGAGCTTCATAGAGTCTGACTCAGACGTGCACGTGGAACTTGGTATGGGCACCAAGCATGCAATAAAGGGATCTGGAACAATGTCATTCCAGATGGAGTTAGGAGGTGTGTTGAGAGTGATGGACGTTTTATGGGTGTCAGAACTCAGGAGGAGTGTGCTCTCGGTCTCATTGATTGAGAAGAAGGGATTAGACGTAGCGTTCTAGGATGGACAGGCGCTGATCAAGTCCAGAGGATCTAGCTCAGACACAATAACTGTTCTTGGAATTAGAGAGAGCAACTTGTACATGCTAAAGGGCCAGCCTATGCGAGCTATGGCAAGCAACAAAGTGACAGAGGACAAGGAGCAAATAGCTTCGAAGGTTGAGTAGTTCAGAAGGCCTTCAGGTTCAAGTGGGAAGGGCAACCTTCCACGTCTGTCAAGGAGGAGTCATGGTGCGAGATGACCATGTAAGATGCTTAGGAGCAGTAGGATTCTAGGAGCATAATCAGAGGGAAGTCTTCGAAAAAGGGTCCGAGCAAGATGATAGGGATAACTTTCGTTTCAGAGGGAAGTTTTCGAAGAAGGGTTTGAGCGAGATGGTAGGGATAACTTTCGTTTCGGAGGGAGTAGCTGATCAAGTGGATTGGAGAGAAGCCATGGTAGTAGATTTGGTAGCGAATACAGAGCCACATCTAGGTGGTAGAAATACCTTCCTCGCTAAGAGGGAGTGTTGATGTATGTAGCATCGGACAGGTACTTCCACATTGGCTTGTGTCTAGCATGTGGAAGTCGTCCATAATGCCTCTTAGAACCTTAGGAAATTCAGTTTATGAGTTAATTATTTTTTTTTGTAAATAAAAGAGAGAAATATATATTATCTTAAAAGCATCAAAATAGTACATTGTTCTTTGCTTGCCACATGTTTCGCCACATCAAGGAAACCAAAACATGTGGCTTGCAGAAACACTTGGAAACCATAACTGTATTTTCAAAGTTCAACGTGACAAATGTCATATTGCTTACATAAGATGTGTTTGGTGTCATGCACCAGAAAACATATCTACTATCGCTGTGGCCATAGATCAAAAAATTTAACAAAACTGAAAAAAGCTTAAGTCGGTTCCTGATATGCAAAAGGAGAGATAAGCTAGAAATTTGGCAAACCTGGGCGTCCATCAGTGTCGTAGTTGAAGACGAACCTTTGTCCGCAGGTCGGACAATGAGTTTTCTCCGAGACATCTGACAAGGCGTCGAACATGAGGTCCATGCGTCGACTGAGAGTGCACTGATTCTGAGTTTGGTCCTCCAGGCTTTGCTGCATATCAAAGATCAATTGAAGGTGGTCATCCGAAAAGCGATGAGGATTGGGTAGAGGCTGCTCAATTTTCCTATCCGTGTTCGCGAGAGGAGTTGTATCCATATCAAAAGCTGTCGGTGGAGTTTCTTCCATGTCCAGCCTAGGGGTAGTGTTCTTGGCTATCCACTCTATTAGCCAATTGGGGGGAATTTCTTCCTCCACGATGCAACTTCCTTGCTCCACCATGCAACTTCCTTGCCCCAGAGGTCGAGCCTAGGGCCTGGTGATGATGCTAGGCTCAAGTGGGGCTTCCAAAGGCTGCAACTCAAGAGGAGGAATTTCTTCATCCATCGGGCAACTTCCAGAATCTTGCATGGTTTCAGAAAGGGGTGGAGGCGAGTGGGGGGCGTGAGGGGAGGGCGGAGGAGTCTCAGTCCAATTCTAGTTCCTTCCGGGGGAGCTGGTCAGAGGGGAAGGATGCAAGGGGTCAGGGCGGTTGCGTCACGCGATAAAGCTGTAGTACAGTGGCCCTCTTTTGGGTTTGCCACGTTCTCTGGGCATGGTTGATGGATTGCAGCAGAAATTGGGGCAATGAGGCGCAAACTAGGACAGAGGAGAAACGCTAGTGAAATGGAGGC
>ML779661.1:336522-368086 GCA_009831015.1 Picea engelmannii
TTTTCAACCTTAATATTCAGCGATAAAACCCAAGCAAATATACCTCAATAATAGAAGAAGCTCCAACTCTCATTTGTGTTCAACCTCTTAAACAAAATCCCAATAGGGAAGAGCTCCCCAAATCCAACCATACATCAAATGGAGAGAGCAAATCTTTATAGGCTTCATCTCTATCTCATCAACAATAAAAAGTATTTGTTTTCTTAGATCCATTAGTTCTCCAAGGAATAGAAAAAAAATATCCTTCTCAACGACCTCCTTACTAAAAGTAGCAATAAGTTGTTGAAATCCGCATTCTTCTCCAAGAAGAAACAAAATAATATCCAAGGAAAACAATACAATAATGCTTTCATGTAAATAATTCCATGAGACAAGTCAACAATAATAAAATAATGGAGTTGGTTATGCAACACCTTCCAAGAAGAGCACAAAAAGGAGGGACACATCCTCTAGATGTGTGGGTGGTTGGTTGACCATGAGATCAACTTCCGTATGTGCACCAACCAATAGAAAAAACAAATAAATATTAAAGGTGCGCTTCTCCAATGGCACGTGCAGTAAAATGCGGCGAGGCTTTTTAAAACAACAGATTTGAAATTGCTGTAGCCCCTTAATATTTATCGAATTTTTTATTAGAACCACTTTTTGGCTAAGTCACCGTGTTCGGCGAATTTCAATGTTGAAGTTCGAAATTCGCCGAACTCAAAACCAAGTCGAAACTTGTTTGTTGAAGTTCACCAAATTTAATGGCGAACTTCAATATGAACACGAACATGAAAAAAATTGATTAAGTTTGATTAAATTCGGTTTTAGTTCTCAGGTTTGGCTATGGTGTAAATTTTAAAAAAATTCACAAAAAATAAAACCTAACATCTAAACTTCTAAGTTGTCGCCCGCATTCTTCTAACCCCAACCCTAGATGAATTATTTCCTAGTGATTTCCTTGCTGAAATAAATAATTGCAATTCACTGAATAAAATATACTTGCTAGAATAATCAATAGAAACAAATAGCGGAAGTAAAATAGACACCAATTTCACAATGACATGCACAACAAATTTTTGCACTTCAAATCAATTCTTCATTAAACAATATCCAAGTTTACAAGTGCTTCCCTCACAAGGAAAACTGTCCATAGAGAAAAGACAAATTTTCTACAAAATTTGGTTGCTTGAATTGCCCAAACTGCCCAGTGGCCTGTACGGCTTGTTAGCAGTCCATATGGCCTACCCGCGGCCCGTACGACTTGCCCACGGTCCGTATGACTTACTCGTGGCCTGTACGACGTTGCCCCGTGCCTTGTACGGTGCTGCTCGCAACCTGTACGACTGCCCATGGCTGTACGGTGGTTTCCCGTACCCTGCACCTGTTGCCCTTGGCTCTCCTCTCTTCAGACTGAGCAAGAAGTCCTTCTCTTTCTCTCAATGAGTCACTGGCTCTTTGCTTGTGTGTGTCTTCTCCTCTCACCTTAGCCTCTTTTATAATCTTGAGTTGAACCCTAACCCTAATCTCCAAAGTGATCAATGATTGAGATTTGATCTCACCTCACTTGAGATCAATGGCTAAGATTAATTTAATTCACTAATGCCGAATACTTAGGCATTTCATTAAATTAAAGTCCATTGGTTATAAAATGACATTCATTTTAATAATTAAAATATTTTAATGAATTTCCAAAGTTTTGAGAGGTATTAATGACGATTTCCACATGTTAGACACAAACCAATGTGGAAATACCTGTCCGAGCTACAAACTTCAACCCTCCCTCTTAGCGAGGAGGGTATTCTGAACCACTCCAAGTTTGTCTCTGAAGAAAACAAACTTCCCATTAACCAAGGGTTTGGTTAGAATGTCTGCAACCTGCTCATCTGTGGAGATATATTGAAGCTTAACTACTCCCTTTTGGATCCTGTCTCGGATGAAGTGATACCTGATCTCAATATGCTTGGACCTATCACGAAATACTGGATTCTCAGAGAGTTTGATACAACTCTGATTGTCACAGTATATCACCGTGGGACCCAACTCCTAATCAAATAATCCTGTAAGCAATTTGCAAAGCTAAATGGATTTACAACTAGCTATACTCTCTGCCATATACTCTGCCTCTGATAAACTGAGTGCTACGAAAGTTTGCTTCATGCTGAACCATGATATCATTGCTGATCCCAAGTTGAAGCAACACCTTGAGGTGCTCTTCCTATTTGTTGCACTCCCTGCCTAATCTGAGTCTGTATATCCCTACAGCCTCACTCCATCACCTCCAAGATACCTTAGACCATACTCCATTGTACCTCTTAGGTACCTGAGCACATGCTTCGTTGCTACCCAATGCACCTGCCTCGGCTCCACCGTGAACTGGCTCAAGGTGTTCATTGCAAAACATATATCTAGCTTGGTGTTGACCGAATACATCAAGGAACCTATCAGTTTTCTGTATAATCTAGGGTTCGCCAAATCTAAATCTGAAGTGACAACCTTCTTCAGATTGGTAACCATAGGTGTAGCCATCAGTCTACAGTCCTCCATCCTGAATCTCCTCAGGATCTCCACTGTGTACTTCCCTTGACCAAAGAAGATCTCACTTGATCTATGCCATACCTCTAACCCCAAGAAGCAATGTATCAAGTCAATGTCCTTCATCTCGAACTCTATAGCCAAATCTGCCTTGCACCTTGCTATAATCTCCTTTGCACTTGTGAGAAACAAATCATCCACATACAACACCAAGATGAGTGGATCAATCCCGACAAGTATGAAGTACAAGTTAGGATCCGCCTCACTCTTGGTGAATCCTCTGCAACTATCTGTTAATCCTAGAATACCATGCCCTGGGTGCTTGCTTGAGTCCGTACAAGGCTTTCTTAATTCTGCACACATGCGACTCCCTCTCATGTACCTCAAAGCCCTAAGGTTGCTCTATATATACTTCCTCCTCAATGATCCCGTTGAGGAATGTTGTCTTCACATCCATCTGGTGAATCTCAACCCTATGACCGAGGCAATAGATATAACAACTCGAATGGAAGCATATCTGGCAACTGGAGCAAATGTCTCCTCATAGTCTATTCCCTGTCTTTGAGAGAACCCTCTCGCCACAAACCCGACCTTGAATTTCTCAATGCTGCCATCTGCAACATGCTTGATCTTGAAGATCCATTTGGAGCTCACCACATACTTCTTCTCTAGTCTTGCCTCAATATCCCACACATCATTCTTCAGGATGGAGGTGTAGTCCTCCATCATGGCATCCTGCCATACCTGTTGATCTGTTGCTTCCTCAAAACTGGAAGGCTCAACATCAATGATGCTACTCATAAGCGCCATGTAGTTGGGAAACTTCCTTGGAGGCATGGTCTCCCTAAATGTGGTCCTGGAAGCCTAAACATGCTCTTGAGTATCCTTCAAGATCTGCTCAAACGATCTGGGTCTCTTGACAGAGTTGGAAGGAGCTAACTCCTCCCCACCTTAAGGTCGACCCGCTGAACTGGAAGTCTATGAACTTTGTTCTCCCTTCGGAGCCACCTGCTCCTCGTCCTCTGCCCCTGGTGGTAACTCATGAGACTTCCTAGATGCCAAGTTCTCCTTGAACTTAACATCTGAACTCACCATTGTCATTCGCTGATATGAAGATCCTGTAAATCTTTGAGGTCTCGCTGTACCCCACGAATATGCCCTTCTCTCTTAAAGGCTCCAACTTCATCCTCTTCTCCACAGGCACATGGATGTATACTGGAAAACCAAAGATCCTAAAATGCCCTATCTTTGGCTTCACTTCTGTGAATGCCTCCTCAGGAGTCTTGTCCCAATCTGTTTTCGAACCTCAGAATTGATGCTGCTATTCTTCAGATCTGAACAAACTATCGTGGAAATTACCTTGCTGATTTATAGATCTGCAAAAATCTTCTGAAATCGGCTTCCTTTTAGAGTTAGAGCTCTGATACCATTTTAGTTTTCTAATCCCAACCCTAGATAAATTATTTCCTAGTGATTTCCTTGCTGAAATAAATAATTGCAGCTCACTAAATAAAATATACTTGCTGGAATAATCAACAGAAACAAATAGCGGAAGAAAAATAGAAACCAATTTCACAATGACACATTCACAACAAATTTCTGCACTTCAAATCAACTCTTCATTAAAAAATATCCAAGCTTACAAGTGCTTCCCTCATAGGGAAAATAGTCCACAGAGAAAAGATGATTTTTCTGCCAAATCTGGCTGCCTGAACTGCCCAACAACCTGCTTGAGTTGCCCAGCGGCCTGTACGGTCTGCCAACAGCTTGACGGCCTTGCCCGCGGCCTATACGGCGCTGCCAGCGCCTTGTATGGCTGCCCACTACCTTCCTCAGCATTGCCCATGGTTGTACAGTGGCTGTCCGTACCCTGCACTTGTTGCTCTTGGCTCTCCTCTCTTCTGAATTGAGGAAGAAGTCGTTCTCTTGCTCTCAATGAGTCACTGACTCTTTGCTTGTGCGTGTCTTTTCTTCTCACCTTGGTTGCTTTTATAATCTTGAGTTGAATCCTAATCCTAATCTCCAAAGTGATCAACGGTTGAGATTAGATCTCACCTCACTTGAGATCAATGGTTAAGATTAATTTAATTCACTAATGCCAAATACTTAGGCATTTCATTAAATTAAACTCCATTAATTATAAAATGACATTCACTTTAATAATTAAATTATTAAAGTGAATTTCCAAAATTATAAGAGGTATTAATGACGATTTCCACATGATAGACACAAACCAATGTGGAAATACATGCCCGAGCTACAAACTGTCGATTTTCCTATAACTCAATCACTGAGATTAATGCCAATAATTACTAAACCCAGAAATTTAGTTTGCTGTTATAAATTTCAGAATTACAGAGTTAACCTACATCCGAGTTATAAATCAGAAAAATGACAGCAGAAGCATACACAGAACCAAGCAAAAAAATTAGACATACACCAGATGTACCCTGGAAACTCCAGTGTGGGGAAAACCTACAAAGGAGGGCTTTTTTTGAGGCTTTAGAGGAATATTACAATAACAAAAATAATCAGAAACTCTTACAGCAAAATCAACCCTCTCTATCGGCTGTACGACCCAACTAAATCCAGCTGTATGACCTGCTAATCTTGGCTTTTTTCTATGCTGTATGGCCCAACAATCTCTGCTGTATGGCCTACTGAAGAACTCTTTTGTTGGCTGCTGTACGACCTGAGTATTTCGACCTCTGTTGGTTGTTGTACGACCAGCTCAGAAATGGCCCTTTGCTTGCTGAAAATACGACCTGTTATGGCCTAGTACCCTCCAGCAGGTATGGCCTTTTCTGGTGCAGAAATTCAGCCTTTGCAAGCTGCCCAAGAAGCCTTGAAATCGCCCCTCAGCTGGCTGCGCAAACCATTCAGCCAGTCGCCCTCTTTCCTCAGCCTCAAGCTCTCTCCTTCAACTCACTTGCAATCACACAAATGAGTAGTGTGTCTTTTTGACCCTCAGCCCCTTCTTTTATCCTTCGATCAATCACCTAATTGCCTTGAGATGTGTGCCCAACCATGTCTTCAATGGCTAAGATTGAGTTGCCTCCTTTAGGCTTGACCCCACAATCCACTAAGGGGTGCACCCCCCTTTGGAGAGGGTCCCACAAAGCTCTCAACAACTCATAAGGTGCGCCCCACTAGCTTGGGCCCCACAATCCACTCAAAATAGGAAATTTTTGCTGATTGCCTAAGTTAAACTTAGGCTAAGATAAACAAGGTTGATCTGGGTTGATTAAGGTGTCCATCAACTAGCGTAGGACACAGGCATACCGAGCTAAAAACTAACACTCCCAATCTGTTTTCGAAAACAGATATGGGTCTGAAATTTTCTGCGGTTTTAGGAGACATATACCAGCGATGGAGAGAGGCTGCTTGGCCTCATTTATGTGGTGAAGTCCTCTTGTTACTGGGCAGGTACCCTTGTTGGAGGAAGCCGAATAGGCTGTTGTCCTATTTCAGTCCTAGAAGAGGGCTGAGCAGGCTAGAGAGGAGCCGAGTAGGCTAGGGAGAAGGCCGAGCCTAGAAAAGGGCTGGCTGCCCAAAACAAGGCTGCCGCAGGCTTGAGGAGCAAGCCTAACCTTGGCTGCAGGCCAAGTTGAGGCAACCACAGCAAGGTAAGAAGGTTGGCAACAGAGAAGAGTGGGACCACAACAAGGATTAAGGGAAAATAGCTAAGAAGTGTGCTCAAATTGTTGAAGAGTGAGGCAGCAGGCCTCTAGAATATTTCTGTAACAGCTACAAGTGACCAGCAACAAGTAATAAACCTTGGAGTGCTGGAGCAGGCCTGTAGCAGCAGTTTGAAAGGTTAGAGCAACATGCTTGAAGGCTGGAAAGTTGACCAGCAGTAGAGGAAGGACAGGTACAACAGTTTCAAGGGTTGTTACAGGTGGTAACAACAAGAAACTGAAGGGTACAGGCAGGGTGGAAGAACTCAGCCTGGGCCCAGGTTTGTCCTAGTGTATTGCCTTTTTTATTGTGAATGTAAAAGGGCCAATTTCCCTAGTACGGGAGCCCTAGTTTTCTTATTGAAGGACAAATTAAGAGATCAGTTTTGGGGATGACATTTTGTGTACTGTGCATGATCTAATTGCCAAATTTTGTTTATGTTCTGCTGTGTTAAAGTTAGGCATCTTAGTGTATCTATGTTTACAGTTTAAATGAGTAAATTGTGCATAACTGTAGAAGCATTAGACCAGATCTGAGCTGCAATAAAAACTAACATGGTATCAGAGCTTGAGGTTTGAAGAAGATAAGTTATTGGCCACAACACTGGAAGAGTGTTGTTCTTGTTCTTGTTCCGAGCAGGTAATTATGGTGAACACATTGAAGCTTGAGGACAGGTTGGAAGGGGCAACCAACGTCCGGGTTTGGAAGGCAAAGTTCCTCTGTTAGAGGAGAATGACCTCAATGAGTATGTTGAGAGTGTGGTTACAACCCATACCGATCCTCGGGAGTTAACAACTCACAAGAAGGAAGTGAAGGCCAAGCAGGTATTGCTAGAATCTGTGAAGGACCACTTGATTCCTCAAATTGCCGAGAAAGCAATTGCCAAGGAGATGTATGATGCTTTGGTGGGTCTTTATCAAAACAAGAATACTGGCAGGATGCTACACTTGAAGCACCAACTTCATATTGTCATGATGACCAATGAGGATACAATTGTCAGTTATCTCATGAAGATTACTCAGATCCGAGATCAACTCACAACTATTGGCGAGACAGTGCATGATGCTGAGTCGGTGAATGTGGCTTTGAGAGGTCTTCCCAGGTCTTGGGAACCATTCATGCTGGGGATATGTGCACGAGAGACATTGCCCACCTTTGTTAGGATATGGAATGATTGTCTCTAGGAGGAGACCCTATTGGTATCCGGGGAGGATATGCATAGTACAAGAAAATGTAGTAGTGACGAGAATCAGGCCCTTGCAGCCCGCACTAGGAAGGGCAGAAGGGGTTCTTTATATCAAAGAGGTCCATCAGGGAGAAGGGCTTCTCCTGAGAGAGAAGTTTCTCTAGAACCGAGATGGAAGAAGGATCTTAGTAAGATCAGATGTTTTGAGTGTCATGATTATGGTCACTATGCTTCACAGTGTCCACACCGGGGTGGAAGGGGAAGAAGGAAGCGGGCATCAACAACAGAGGTTGATGATGTTGTAGACACATCTCAGAGGGAGATCTTATTGGTCTCCGACCTTTCAAGTATAGTCTCTAGCAGGGAGACTTGGTTGGTGGACAACGAAGCATCTTGCCATATGACAGGTGCACAAGAGTTGTTTGACACTCTCACAGAGACTGGCTTAGTTTTACGTATAGAGCTTGGTACGGGAGCCAAGCATTCAATACGAGGATCCGGTACAGTGTCGTTTCGGTTGAAGTCAGGAGAGATACTGAGGGTGTCGAATGTGTTGTGGGTGCCAGAACTTAGGAGTGTCCTCTCAGTCTCGGAGATTGAGAGGAAGGGCTATCATGTATTGTTTCGATATGGACAAGTATTGCTTGTGCCTAGACGGACTAGCTTCAGATCAACAATAGTTCTTGGAGTTAGGAAGGGCAACCTATATAGGTTAAGGGGCCAGTCTATGGGTGCTACGGCTAGCAGGGGCAGAGAGACAGAGGAGGAGGAGCAGGTAGCTCCACCAGAGGTAAGGCAGACGACCCCACCAGTAGCACAGGTTAAGAGGGAGACGACCCTCAGGATCCAGGAAGGAGCAGCCTCCCATGACTGTGCAGAGGACAATGGACAGGGAGTAGACGACTCCAGAGGTTATGCAGACTCAGAGGGAGTCAAGTTTCAGATGGAGCATGCGATCTCAGAGTGAGCCCGATCTCAGCGAGAGTTAGTTGGCTCAGAGGGAGAGATGGTCATCTAGAGGGAGTTCCCCCTCAAGTTCAGACAGGAGAGAGACATCTTCCAGGATTGTGAGACATGTTTCATGGGTTGAGCAGGTTAGACAAGAGATGCAGGAGTAGGAGGCTTCTGAGAACTGTGTACCTTCCATGGAAGATCCAGTTGATTCAATAGGTTTTTCTATAGTGATAGAGGAGGCAGGAATTGCCTTAGTCTCAGAGGGAGTAGCGAGTGAGTAGCTCGGACAATCGGATTTGCCTTAGTGACCGAGGATGCGACCAATCAGA
The DNA here is from genome assembly GCA_009831015.1 of Picea engelmannii. Taxonomy (NCBI): domain Eukaryota; kingdom Viridiplantae; phylum Streptophyta; class Pinopsida; order Pinales; family Pinaceae; genus Picea; species Picea engelmannii. The sequence continues at coordinate 345,187 of ML779661.1, forward strand.
CAGATTTTGCCTCAGTGATTGAGGATGCGATCAGTTAGACAGATTTTTCCTCAGTGACCGAGGATGTGGTCAGTCAGATAGATTGGACAATAATTTTTTCTCCAGTGACCGTGGATGCATCTAGTTAGACAGACTTGACAACAAAACTTTTGCCTGTGACCGAGTTCACAGACCCATTTGCCAGAGTGACAGAGGGATTACCTAGTCAGGATTGGAGTGTAGATGAGGTGGTAGATTCATAGCTGTATCTACTGTGTGCGACAGTGGTGCATCCAGATGTTGGAGGATGCGATACCTCCCTCGCTAAGAGGGAGTGTTGATTTTGTAGCTTCAGGATGTATTCCCACTAGATGCCAAAGTGCTAGGCTTGTGGAAAATTTCATTGGCATCAATGTAGCCTTCTATTTTGTCAAAATTGACCTAGAAACGAGGTTGGGGCCTCATGGGCTTGGTGATGGGATTTGGGGGTTTGTGATGGGGTTTCACACCCACATGAGCCTACATTTGAGTTGACTTGTGAAAAGACTTTTTGACACACACCCCTTGGACATGTATAAATAAGAATCCAAGTCATTGTGACAACACATGTGGAGACATGGAGAGATAAAGGTCTGAAATTTTCTGTGGTTTTAGGAGACATATACCAGCGATGGAGACAGGTTGCTAGGCCTTATTTTTGTGGTAAATTTCTCTTGTTATTGGGCAGGTATCCTTGTTGGAGGAAGCCGAATAGGTTGCTGGCCTATTTCAGTCCTAGAAGAGGGCTGAGCAGGCTAGAGAGGAGGTCGAGTCGGCTAGGGAGAAGGCCGAGCCCTAGAAGAGGGGTGGCTTCCCAAAAAAAGGTTGATGCAGGCTTGAGGAGCAAGCCTAACCTTAGCCGCAGGCGAAGTTGAGGCAAGCACAACAAGGTAAGAAGGCTGGTAGCATAGAAGAGTGGGACTGCAACAAGGATTAAGGGACAACAACTGAGAAGTGTGCTCAAATTGTGGAAGAAGTGAGGCAACAAGCCTCTAGAGTATTTCTGTAGTAGCTACAAGTGACCAACATTAAGGAGTAAACCTTGGAGGGCTAGAGTAGGCATGTAGCAGCAGTTTGAATGGTTAGAGCAACATGCTTGAAGGCTGGAAAGTTGATCAGTAGTAGAGGAAGGACATGTACAACAGTTTCAAGGGCTGTTACAGGTGATAACAACAAGAAACTGAAGGGCACAAACAAGATGGAAGAACTCAGCCTAGGCCCAGTTTTGTCCTAGTGTATTGGCTTTTTTATTGTGAATGTAAAAAGGCCATTTTCCCTCGTATGAGAGCCCTAGTTTTCTTATTGAAGGACAAATTAAGAGATCAGTTTTGGGGTTGACATTTTGTGTACTGTGCATGATCTAATTGCTAAATTTTGTTTATGTTCCACTGTGTTAAAGTTAGGCATCTCAGTGTATCTATGTTTACAATTTAAATGAGTAAATTGTGCATAACTGTAGAAGCATTAGATCAGATCTGAGCTGTAGTAAAAACTAATAACCCTAGTGTGGGGAAAGCCAACAAAGGAGGGATTTTATTGAGGCTTCAGAGGAATATTACAGCAACAGAAATAATAAAAAAATCTTACAGCAAAATCAGTCCTCTCTATTAGCTGTACGGCCCAGCTAAAACCAGCTGTACGACCTACCAATCTTGGCCTTTTTCTATGCTGTATGACCCAACAATCTCTGTTGTACGGCCTGCTAAAAAACCCTTCTGTTGTTTGCTGTATGTTTGAGTATTTCGGCCTCTGTTGGCTGTTGTACGACCTACTCAGAAATGGCCCTTTGCTTGCTGAAAATACGACTTGTTATGGCCCAGTACCCTCCAGCAGGTGTGGCCTCTTCTGTTGCAGAAATACAGCCTCTGCAAGCTGCCCAAGAAGCCCTGAAATCACCCCTCAGGTGGCTACCCAGACCACTCAGGTAGTCACCCTCTCTCCTTAGCCTCAAGCTCTCTCCTTCAGCTCACTTGCAATCACACAAATGAGTAGTGTGTCCTCTTCACCCTCAACCCCTTCATTTGTCCTTCAATCAACCACCTAACTGCCTTGAGATGTGTGCCCAATCATGCCTTCAATGGCTAAGATTGAGCTGTCTCCTTTAAGTTGGATCCCACACTCCACTAAGTGGTGTGCCCCCCTTTGGACAAGGTCCTACAAAGCACTTAGCAGCTCATGAGGTGTGCCCCACTAGCTTGGGCCCCACGATCCACTCAAAACAGGAATTTTTTGCTGATTTCCTAAGTTAAACTTAGGCTGAGATAAACAATGCTGATCTGGGTTGATTAAGGTGTCCATCAGCTAGCCTAGGACACATAGGCATAGCTGAGACACCTACCAAGCTAAAAACTAACACAAACTTCAACATTCATGTCTCAACTAGAAGGTTTTGTTGTGAAGGGACAAGAACATAAAGTATGCAAACTCATCAAATCCTTATATGGCTTGAAACAAGCATTGCGAGCCTGGTATGAAAAGCTAATTGAGCATCTTCTAAAATTGAATTTCAAGCACTTTAATCTTGACGATGCAACTCTGTTTGTCAAGAAAGTTGGGAAACCGTGGTATATCTTGTAGTGTATGTAGATGATTTGTTGATAATAGGGAACAATGAAAGATGTTGATAACGGGGAACAACGAAATGCTTTGAGTGTAACCCTCTCACTACTCCAATGGAACAGAATTTGAAGCTCACATCGAAAGAAGGGAATGAATTTGAGGATGCAATCAAGTACACACAACTTGTAGGAAGTCTTATCTACTTTACCACCACCAAACCAAATATTTCATTTGTTGTTGGGATTCTTTCCAAGTTCATGCAAAAACTTTGTGAAGGACATTGGTCTACTGCAAAAAGAGTTCTAAAATACTTGAAGGGAACTCAAGATTTTGGACTCAAGTATTCTAAGGTGGATGACTTCAACTTGATTGGATATTTTGATTCAGTCTTTATTGGGGATAAATAAAATGGAGTGTCAACTTTAGGCTATCTCATTAGTGCTAGTAGATTCCACATCAGAGGAAGAATATATGGCAGCCGAAGAAGCAATAAAGGAGATTGTGTGGCTCAGGAAAGTAATTGAAGATTTGCAGGAGAAATAGGTGAACTGTACTTCTCTTTTGGTTGACAATATTTCTGTAATCAAGTTGGCCAAGAATCCCAAATTTCATGATCGAACCAAGCACATCATCACAAAGTACTATCTGATTCGATATCATGTAGAGGCCAAGACTATTCACTTGAGACATTGTTCCAGAAATGAGCAAATTGCAGACATCTTCACCAAAGCGCTTGGAAGAGAAAAATTTGAAAAATTCAGAATGATGCTTGGACATACAAACACCTCTTTGGATTAAGAGGGGTAATGTTGGATACCTGATCCTTGTGATTATGGTATTTTGTGAATATTATTTAGGAGAAAATATGAAGAGTCATAGCTGAATAGGAAGAGTCATTCGAACCTCTTGAAAGATGAAACCAAAGGTCATCCAAAGTTTTATCTATGAATGTCTCACGTTAATGCAAAGCATTCAAGTGTGGAGTTACACAATCTTTGCCCATACCTGGCCTGACACATGTACATCCATGCGAATCCAAATCATTAAACACAAATATACAAAGTTTACTCATGTATATTGATATATATAGCAACTTGCAAGTAAGGGTACATATAACCAAATTAGCATTGCGTGCAATCCACGTCTGAACCAAAATACATAAACATAGAGGTTATAATGTCCTCTAGAGTCCAAAAATATCACGCTACAACAAATAAGTACATATCATCAAAATCATCACCTATATTGGGATCCTCATTGTTAGTAGCACCCTTTGCACCTCCTTTAGGCTCTAGCCTTTACCTCTACCTCGATCCTCTAGGGATATCAATTAACACCCTCCAATTTTGATGAAATTCCCTAATGCAAGGGTTAAAATAAGTTAGAAAAAGCTTAACATGCCTATCAATGGTTTTGCTTGAGTGAAAGGTACATTTTTACTAAGTTCATGATAGAGGACTTCAAAAATCAACACCACCGACATTGAGGTGTATAGAGGGCTTGGTGGTCTTGATTAAATTCCAATTCTATACCCTCATACATGATAGAATCCAGTGGAAATGTTGCAATCTTGCCATCTTGAAATCTTGAAATATCTTAAATCTGTTGAATTTTGAATGGGATCTGAGATTCTAATTTCTCCATATGAAGTCTGATGAGGTTGGAACCACTCTCAGGTATCCTGGAACAAGTAATGGTAATGTTAAAAAATTATGTAAAAGGATAGAAAAGGAAAGATAAAAGAGAATGCCAAAGTTTACTTTATGAATTTAATATTATTAGTAATTATTAGGGTGACAAACTCAAGGTGACAAACCAGTTGATTCCGTATGGAATTGATGATTTCCAATTTGAGACTACCATTTGGATCGATAAATCCTAGGAACATGTCATATTGGTTGGTTTTGTCCTTCCCCACTTTTGGAGAGGAACACCCTTCTTTGAGGGGTTCATAGGGTTTGATATCATATATTGATGATGTGTTGCACCTTTGGAGGGAGCTCTCCACACCTTTTTGCACATACCCCTAGAGTGCTCCATCTTGAGGCATTAATTGGAGGACATTTGATGGTCATGCATGTGGATCCACATCTTTTGGTAGATATTTTGAGGTCGCCCTATCTTGAGGGGTTTTTTCAACAACCAATGGATCATTCCTTGCACACTTCACAATGAGATCTATATCAGGAGGAGTTTGTTAGCATGATGTGAGGGGCGCTCTACCCAAGAGACTTCGAATGTCCATCATCTATTAAAGAAAAGGTTGGTCAAAAGGTTACACATGGAGGATTTGTTGTTTTCATTTCGAGGGCGCACCATCTTAGAGACCCTTTGGGGATAATGTTTTGGTTATGATGCACGTTGATCAAGGTGGGTGTCCTACATTTAAGGGGTTGTTATAACAACCATTGCTCACCAATTTTCATATATTCCAAGGATGCACTATTTTTGAGACCATTTGGAGGATGAGTTGGTCATAAATACTTTGAAATCAAGCTCAAAACAAACTTTTGATGAGTGCCCTAGCTCTTCTTGCTATATTTGGCATTATTTTAGCATCACAAGGAGGAATAACTACCTTCTTTGTTGAGCGCTCCTTTGACATGGTCTTATATGCATTTTTTTATTGGTCATGGTTTGGATGGTGAGTCCCTTGTGGCACATGTTAATGGATCACTTGATCTTGTGGGATTCTAATTGAAGATGTGATGTATCGTTGGGTTGTTCATCCCTTAGAACGATGTCCTACTTTGTCCTCTGTGTTGAGGATTGCTGAGCTGTTTTGTATGTTGTTTGAGGCTGCCGTCCTCCTTTGTTGACAGATCTGTTGAGCCGTGACTTCTCCAGCATGAATCCGGCCCCTTCTCAGTGAGCTGTGCCTCTCCCTTTACAGTTCTGATCATTACTTTTTGAGCTGCGACCCTTTAAGCAGCTTGTAACCCTTACCCTGTGTGTGAGTTTGGATCCTTGGATTTTCTTTGTGCATGAGGGTTTAACCACAAAGAATTCTTGTGTGATGTTTCTCTTCTTGGTGGCAACTAAATCTATTCATCTCTTGGCAAGAGATCTAACCTATATGGTAGATCTATGAACCTGAAATTTTTCTGAGCATAACTACAACTGGCACTACATCTCTTATGTTTGGCATGCACTCTATCATAGGTAAGACTACAAGGTAAGAAACCCTTTTTCAGTTTACTCTCAATCAGATCTATTGTTCTTTGTTTATGTAGATATTTCTGCTCATTAATTAGATCTACTTCAGATCTGTAGATTGATTTCTGCTTTGCTAGATCTGTATCAGCTTTGTAGTTTAGATCTGATTTCAGATCTATATCTTTACTATTCATTAGTTCAGATCTGAAAGAATAATTGTTGTTTAACCTAGATCTACTTCAATGATCTTGCCTCAGTTAAGTTTCAGTTAGATCTATGATATTCTATAATCTTTTTTCAGTTCTATGATTGGTTAGCTTAGATCTGAGTCGTTACACACACTCAGAAATTTATTTTAAGCAGTATAGTTTTGTTTACTGTTTTGAAACTTAGTTGTTATTCTAACTGAAAAATTAAAAGACATTTCTGTTCTGCATTTCTTCCCAAATTCTAACAATTTCTCATACATAATCTGTTACATGCTTCTCATTACCATATTCACACATCCAATAATTCTGAAATTTCTTATTAAGATATGGAAATGACTTTATCTTGTTAAGGCTAAAATCACAATATCACTTCGATGCATTCTTTCCATTCAAAGAAAATGCAAAAACACTCAAAACATTTTCATGGCCACTATTACTTTCTACAATAAACTTCATGAATGATGAAAGATGCATAGAAGCCTGTTAGTACACTTTTTCACCTTCCAATCAGATTTGATATAAATGTAAATTAGTGATGGAAAAGTGGCTAATTCAAGGAGAGAATGCCCCAGATGTCACATGCAAACCTCCTCTCCATTTGGGCTTGTGTGTGCCAACCTTAGGGTGGAGTCCCTAGGTACCTGGTTGCTGATTTGGCTTTGATTTTCTGCAAAACACACAAAAAACAACAACAAATTTGCCTTGGACAACATGTAAACACCTCGCCAAGGCGTTCGGAAAAGATAGTATAATTTCATGTGGAAGGATCCTGTAGTGTTAGCGTGAAAAAGATGAAAGAAAGGGAAGAGGAAACCATTTAAAAGATAGAATTTATCACAATAAATGGCTAACAAACTATTAATTCAATGCATAAAGAGAGAACATAATACCAACAAGAGTGAATGCTCGAAAATAAGCACAACACTTCTTTATTAATGGCCACTGAAAGACTGATTGCACCACATCAACAAGCACAAGAACCGACACTTTGATAATCTTCACACAAAGAAAGAGTAGCTAGTCTAAGAAGAGAGAGAGAGAGAGAGAGAGAGAGAGTAATGAATGCTGCTGCAAAAATCTGACCATGAATAATGAGGAGGAGCTCCAATAAATAAGAGAGAGGGCACACTTCCCAAGGAAAAAATAAAAGGTGCGTGGGTGAGATAATAGGTGAGTGAGATGCATGCGTAAAATAATAATTAAATAATAATAGCCAATGCGCATGAGGATAAGGAGAATGCACATGAGATAAATGAGTGTGAGAGACTCAAGCATGAGAGATAAAAATGCATGGGAGAGACACACGTGTGAGTCACATGAGGGAAAAAGGGATAAAGAATATTGGAAAGTGAATAAATGGATGGAGAAGAGAAGTTAAGTAATAAAAGCATTATTGCATGAGACAAATCACTCACACGTGGGATAGGAGAAATAGGGAGAATTATGCTAAAGAATAGGAATTTAGAAAGGGATAATTATGAATGCATTAGAAGATAGGGAAAAAGGGAGGCACATTAATGCTAAAAAAAAGGGAAAAGGGAGGCACATTAATGTTAAAAAGATAGGGAAAAGGAAGGTTCATTAGGACAATGAGCTAGAAAATAGGAGAGAGAGGAGTTAGGCCAAGAAATAGGGAGAGAGAAAAGTTGGAGGCTAGAAAATAGGAAAAATGGAGGCTCATTTAAGACAATATGCTAGAAATTAGGGAGAGCTAGAAAATAGGAAAAATGGAGGCTCATTTAGGACAATGCGCTAGAAAATAGGGAAAATGGAGGTGCATTAATGCTAGAAAATAGGGAAAAGAAGGTGCATTAAATGAGACTTAGGGAATATGAGTATGATGGAAGAGGAATGCACCCTAATTAATAGGAATTTAATGCACATTATTGAGGAATACTAACTTTTTAATGGACTTTAATGCATGAAAAGTGGTATTTATGGAGAGTGAGAGGAAATAAGATGAATTAGGCTTTAATTAGCCCAACTACGCCCATGTAGACTTGGCACCTCATCCACATGCCCTCTTGTCATTAATTAATTTAATTATTTGCTTTAGACATTGAAAAATGCACCCCCTCATTAAATTATGCCACCCAGCTGCCACATGCCACACTACATCACTACCAAATTTCTAAATTTGACCAACCCTGCTATAAATAGAAATTGCTAAAAATAGGGGTCCGACCCTAAAAAATAGGGAATTGCCAAAAACGTCTAGGATGACTAGGAGAACACCACCATGTTTCAAATGTCTAAAAATAAACACTGCTAAAAATAGAATATCGCCGCATGTCAATGATATTATACTCATCAGATTTGATTTTCTGTGAGGATTCCAAATATGCAATCAGAATTGACATGCAAGCCTAGGTGCTCCACCTGCTAAAAATAGAAGTACTGACAAGTCATCCCAGAAAAGGTCCAAAATACTCAAAATGTCTCAAGGGTCAATACTTTATGCTTAGAATCATGATACGAGGCCTGGAGCTCAACCTGCTAAAAATAGAAAGTACCTGCATGATCCCCAAAAAAAGTCTCATCAGGCTTAGAATCATGCAAAGACCAATACTGTATGCTCAAAACTGTCATATGAGTCCCCGATCACTATCTCCTAAAAAGTAGGGCACTTGCTAAAAATAACAATCTCTCTCAAATCCATCTGAAACCATGCTAGCTCTATCTCTTAAGCAAAAACAACCACAAACCAGTCTTGTACCTATCTCTGATGGGAACCAACCTCTGGCTCACACAAGTGCTCAACCTGGGTAAATCTTTGAATGCTAGCCCAAATATACTATGTTGGCTCTTAACCCTCATGATTTTCAAGGATGAAAATCCAGGGGTTAACAAATCCAAATGGGGATGTTCTCAAATCTTGGAATATGATGAAACCAAATCCAAGGCTAAAGATAATGTGGAGATCCAGGAATGCATGGAAAATCCAAAGGGGTATACAAATCTTCCCAAAACTTCCCTTTGGATGGAGTCATTAATTCAAATCCTTCATCGCTGAGATCAGAAAATACATGCATATCATAATACTTTATACAAAATAAAAAATGTGGAGTCACCAAGGTGAGATCTTCAAGTGTTTGCTTGCGGTCCTCAGCTCCAAAATCAGTAAGCCATCAAATGTGGAGTCGCCAAGATGAGAAAAATATCTTCAAAACTAAATCATCATCAAAGAATGTCTTCGAGAAAATTAACTTTATCCCCAACAATGTTGCCAAAATGATATAACAAAATCTAACACCCTATATGATGTAAAGTCCCAAGCATCAAGGGGCTAGTTTTGTGCAACTTAGGAAGGCTACTCACTGTCACCTCAATAGCTCTTCCTCTCTCTTTCGGTTGGCTCTTATCCAACTCAAGGGGGCTTCCCTAAGGATAAGATTATCAAGGCTATGGAGTAAGGCTTCAAGGTGAAAAATGAAGAGTAGGCCTTGATAAAACAAAGTGGTTGTAGTAATGGTATGTGTTAGTGGAAATGAAAAAGTGGGTACGGAAAGGAAATGAAAGGGAAATGTGGGGAACAAGAAAATGGGATGATGTAAGACTAGTGCCTATCAATCTAAGGGCTAATGGAGTCATGAAATATTGAATGAATGAAAGAACTAATGTGTTACAATCAACTACTTTGAGGTAGGCTATATGGTTGAAAGAGTTAGTTTACCACATTCAACCTCTTGGATGAAAGAACTTATTTGATGCATTTTTCACTTGGGTGTGTACTTAAGGTAAAATAAGTTTAATGCAATTTATGCCAAAGTGTTTGCTGAAAATAAGCTATAGAATCAAGTCTTGGAGGGCTAAGGGTGCCACTCATCAATACAAATGTGAATGAGCTGTTTTATGGCTGAAATGTACTTCCAAATTTCCAACTTAATTTGATAGAAAAATGGAAAACAAGTGCAGAAAAAAACAAGAAATAAACAAGAGGGAGAATCTCCTCACATTGCTTATTCCACAATGAATATTGAGTTCACTATTAAGCCTTCACATAAGTATGATAACAAGAAGATTCAATAACATATAAACAACAATTGAAAAGCATAACATAACCATTCAGCAAAGTAGATCAATACTTCAATGTTTAATTAGTCTTCAAGGGTTTGATACACAAGGGAAGCTCAAATCATCTCCAAGCTCCTACAATTTCCTTCACTTTTTCACTCTCTAACACCAAATTCTCCAATTCTCAATTACAAATGAAATGGAGAGAAACTCCTCTTTATATAGAGTGAGTTAAGTCTCTCATACAATAAAATATATTATCTTTGTAACTAACTCCATGACAAGTCAACAAATAGTAAAATATAGGAGTAGTTAGATCTATTTTTGACAATATCAAGGCACGTGGATGCTAGCCTCTTTAATAGGCAATAATATGCAATAATAACCTCCAAGAGAGGACACACCATCCATAAATAGGCATTGTACCAAGTCGAATGCTAAATGGGTCCACATAGAATTCACCCTTCAAGAATGGATGCATGCAAAATATAATAAAATACTCTTCAATCTAGGAGGATGTGCTCATGGGTCCACCTAGAAAAGCTCACAAAGTGTGCCTTCCAAGGTGCATAATGAGATAGCATGCTCCGCAACCATCAAATATGCAACCAAGGGGTGATCAATGAGGCAAGCACATGCAAGAAGACCATCAAGCAGCAGGCACAATCATCCAACCAAGAAGAACTGAGACTCTCCCAACCAAAGATCTCTATCAAATGATATGATGCCATGAAGAGAAGGGTCTCCATAAAGATGAATCCCCCCCAAGTCAGACCAATAGCTCCAAGGAACAAGCAGCAAATCTCCATCAATGTGATGAAAACCACAAGGTAGAACCTCATACAATATGAGGTGTAACACTTACCACTTATGGTTTTAAAATTAGTTGTATAGTTTAGTCCACTCTCAATTCTCCACAAGGAAGATTGCCATTTTTCAACGTTTGCACAACTTTTTCTTGAACTGTGTGGACCTTTTTGTGACATTTATATTGCCTCACTGTTCTTAATAATGGGTGGAGAGAATTAAGAGGGATAATTGTAGAGTAAAAAGAAATGAAATGAAGTGTCTTGGAGCATAATGAGGTGAGACAAATTGAGGAATGAAATAAGGTTTTACAAAATATTGAGTTATTGGACCAAATTTGTCCCGACTTGAAGTAGTTTTCCCATACCTAAAATCTGCCCCACGAATGGCTTCTAAGAGTGGGTTAGAGATGAGTCATGCATGTAATAGGGTGGAATAGGTTAGACAAAGCTGGGAGAGAGGGGCCCACTCCTTTCTGCTCCAAATAGCCTTTTACACAAGCTATGAAGATGTTCAGTTAACACCCAAAGAAGGAAAACCACATACTAGGACATGAAATAATCAATCATGTTCCCATGGAAAAAGCATGCTGTAAGGGAGATGCAGGATGGGACATGAAACTCTTTGTTGTGCATCTTTCATAATGAATTTTCCATGTGAGGAAACATATCACGCAGACAAAATTCTCAAAATGCTGTCATGACACGGTGGATGTGAAAATCTACAACATGTTCTGTATAAAACATTGGGTTCATATGAAATTGAAGCAACAAAAGTACACTAATGTGGTATGGATAACAACAATAGTGCTTTTTTCAAAAGGTTATATGTTTGATCAACCAATCTTTCATTTGCACTGCTGTTTTGTTATTATTCTGTTTGGCTGAATTTGAATGACATTAGCGTTTGTTGACAATAGCTGATAGATACATATTTATGACACAAATCTAGCAGCGTATATAATTTTTTCAAGATTCTAAGTCAGATATCTGAGATATCTGATGTATATTGGGATATTGGTATCTTGGAAGGAATAGCTGGGAAGTATCTATTTCTTGTATGCACTTTATACACCCATAATTTTTCATTGAGTGAATATTAAGAGATTTGTTGATTCTATTAGTTGGAGTGTGTGGTTGGCTTGGTCTTATCAAGCAGGTGCACTGCTAAAATTACCTTTAGCTATATCTCAGTTCGTGCTTTGGACACTTTATCAGGGGCTTTATCATTGATCTATCCACTAATTACCTTTAGAAAGATCTGTCAGGGGCTTTATGATTTATCTATCCACTGAAAAAGCTCCATAGCTCTATGATATCTTTATTATGTCATTTATAATTTTTTTTTATGTGGTAGCCACTTTTGCTTCCAACTGTACCTGCTTGTGCTTTTGAGATATTAATCTTCTCTACTTTGAAATCAAGTCCACATTGTTGGTAGTGTTTTTATATTTTTTAATAGTGCTATCATTAATCAAATATATTTTGTCTCATTCTGATCCCTCTCTGTAATATGCATTCAAGTTAAGCATTCTGAAACTTTGAAACCATTCTTTTGTAATCCAGAATATTTTAAGGTATTACATCCCTACTGGATTTCGGATAACTTATTCTATGATTAGTGCTTATTCACAATAGTTTGAAATTTTGTAGGGAACAAAGGAGGGTTCGAAAGTGGAGGAAAATGATTGGAGCTGGTGGAGCTGATTGGAAGCACTATGCCAGAAGGAAGCCAAATGTTGTTACAAGGCGTATCAGAAAGGGTATTCCAGATTGCCTGAGGGGTCTTGTTTGGCAACTGATATCAGGAAGTCGTGACCTTTTGCTGATGCACCAAGGGGTGTATGAGGTAATGGTCTTATTTTTGTTTTTCTGTCTGTGACAAAACTCGTTCTCAGGATGTAGTATCATTTGCTCAATTAGTCTTTAGGCCGAAAAATATATCTTTAATACATGGTAAAATATTACTACACAAGACGATCTAATGTTTTGTGAATGTGTGTCTTGAATTCAAGTATGTATTTGTCTTAAAATGTTGTTGGCTGTGTTTTCGCCTTTATACACACCTCGGGAACGTGGAAGAAATTTTCAATCCACTTGTTGTGTCCTTGGGGGTAAGTCTCGAGTCAAGGTGTTGTCACCTGATCCTCGACTCCTCCGTCTAGGCCAACTCCAAGCAAATTCAAGGGGGATAGTCCCTAAATAAAATATACTAAGGCTTGAACTAATCTAAGTACAAGAAATAAAGTCTAGGAGTTTATTGCAAAGAACAAAACACAAGATAAAGTTTATACTAGCAGCATATATTATCCAATTACCACAAAGTGCTTATGAAAGAGATACTTCTATTGAAATATTTTAACTTCGAAGAATATTCTAATTATATTTAAGTTATTATCTTATATATCAAATCCCCTTTTGTGTATTGATCATGTCGGGTCTTGTATAAGACCAAATCCCCTTTTGTGGATTGGTCAAACCATATTTATATGGTGGTATTTGTAAAGTCGCCCCCTAGTGTTTATAAAGTGGTTTTAACCACTCCTAGAAGAAGTCGGCCCTACTAAGTGAAGAGACATAACCCTAGCGCCTCCTCAACTAGTATTTATATGTGAGGATGGTGCCTCACTTATACACACTCACACTCACTCATCCAGTGTGCATATCTTGAAGGTAGTTGCAATTGTAGGAGAAAGGAGAAGAGAGACGCATGCTCAGTCTTGGTTTATTCTTTGTGTTTTGGTCTTAGTCTTGGCATTGTATTGGCAATCTATTATTGAGGAAGTTTTTGCTGGGTTTTCTCCCCCATGAGGGTTTCCCAGGATAAAATGCTGCGTATAGAGCATCTTTCACTAGGTATCTAGCCGTCACTGTTGCCGTACAAGAAAATTAGGGCTTTTCACTTAAGAGGAATTTTTAACCAAAAGCTATCTTGGCAAGTGCACCTTGCCCTAGCGCATCTTTTGGTAGCTTGAGAAAACTTTTCTAGTGGCCAGATTCTCTGGAAAGTCAAACCCTAGTTTTGACTGGTACCAAAAAACCAGAAAACCAGAACCAGTACTAGAAGTACCAGTCCAAAATTGCGTAGGTCAAGTTTCAAGGGGTAAAACTTGGAATTTTTTGAAACAGTCAGCTCCAACAAACTTGCCTCAACGCAATGCATCTCCTGGTAAGCTTAGTTTCAATTTTTGAGCATTTTCATTTTTTGGTCATTTTCTTAGCTCCAGGTCAAGATGTCTGCAAGCACCAAGCTTGTTGACAAGCTAGAAGGTGTGGAAAATTTTCGTGCCTGGAAGTACAAAATTGGACTCATTCTTGAAGAGAATGACCTTGCAAAATTCATAAAAGAAAATGTACCGAAACCCGAAGAAAATGCAATCAAAGAAAAGTACAAGAAGGATATGATTAAGGCTAAAAGAATAATTGCAGATTTCGTTAAAGACCACTTGATCCCTCAAGTATCTTCAAAGAATACTCCAAAAGATATGTTTGATGCCTTAACCAGTATGTATGAAGGAAAGAACATCAACCGGAAGATGAACTTGAGAACCCAACTCAAGAATACAAAGATGCAGAAAAGAGAAACAGTCCAAGACTATTTCTCTAGGGTTTCTCAATTCAAGGAAAAATTAGATGCAATTGGAGACAACTTAGATGAAGATGAACTCATAATGACAACTCTTAATGGTCTCACAAGACCTTGGGATGCCTTCATCCAAACTATTTGTCCAAGAAAAGAGAAACTCCTATTTGATAGTTTATGGGAAGAATGTGTTCAAGAAGAAGCAAGAGTGGCCAACCGAGAAGCCGTCCTATTAAGAGATGAAGATCAAGCCCTAGCTGCTCATTCTAAAGGAGGAAAGAAAAAGTCTAATTTTCAAAAGGAGACCCACCTTCATAAAGAACTCAGGAAAAAATTCTTTGAAACAATTGCGAAAAGGAACTCAGGAAATCAAGCTAGAAAGCTTGCTTCCTTAGGATCTTTTTCTGCTGTTTTAGAGCAGCAAGTTAGAAGCACTTAATTGCCAAATTTGTATAATGAAAGCACTTAGAAAAGACTACCTTTTATCCCTTAGAAATTTAGAGGAAAAACTTGATAAAAGAAGCCTTTTTCCTACACTAGATCTAGATTTTTATAATGGAAACTTTAAGTATAAAATCAGATCTAACTTTTCCTATGTACGCAAAATAGAAACTAAAAATTTTATATTAAAAATAAGATTCATATACTTGCATACAAAATTTAAGGTAACCAAAGAAATTATGCTTTTTGAGAAAGAGAGAAGGAAGATTTCAAAGCCTTGGAATCCTTGGGCAATGTGGGGTCTTCTTGATGGATCAAAGGGGGTCTTTTGTCTTTCTTTAAAGCTTGAAGCAAAGGTAAGTGCAACCAATGCCCAACCTCCTCTTCAAGTTGTGAGAACCAGCAAACTTGGAAATTTCTTGCCAACAAACTATTAGTAGAATGGTGCTTTTTACACAAGAAGCTTTAAAATAGCATAAACATCAACATAAATGGATATGCAATACAAAACATCACATGCAAGAAAACAATAACATTATAAAACAACCTAGCTCTTCTAATCTTACTCTACTTGGAGACAACTCCACCTGAAGGCCACAAACTAGTAATTAAAACAAGAACACAAAGAAAATTACCTCACAATTAAGCACAATTTGACAAATGAGATCCACACATGAAGCTTGATCACCAAAAGTAGCCTCCAAAGCCTTTTATTCCAATAGTGAAAGATAATACAATAGCAAATTACAATAGAATTCTTCTCAAAGCTCCAACTAACTCAAGCAAATGGGAGAGAGCTCGATAAAAAGGGAGAGGGGCGCACCACTTGGTAGCATAAACCATGACAAGTGTAGAGAGTGGGGCCTCCACCTCTCTTACCAAAGCTCAACTCGCCACATGTGATCCAAAGGAGAGAGGGGAAGGCACCACCTCTCAATAGGTAGGCACACTTCCTCTTGAGGGCACCACATATCCAAGAGAGGGGCACACCTCCTCTTGGAGCTCTCTCCTAACTCAAGAGAACTTCGACTTAAACTAACCCCTAACACCTCATTTTCCAACAAGACTTAGTTGTTAATTTTTCAATAGACTAGGTTAAGCATGAAGTTTATTCCATTTTATCATTTAACCATAACCATAAATGTTGCAGCAATCAAGATCACAAGAAGAAGCACCATGCACAAGAACACAAAATGTATCCTGGGAAACCCTTCTCAACAAGGGAAAAAAACCTAGCCAATTCCTTTGCTATATTCTTCAAGAGAAAGACCTTCACCTCCAAGAAAGACTTAGCACACAAGAGGGTGCTTAAACCCTAGAACTCTAGCCCCCAAGATAGGTGCGCACCTTTTCCCAAAGAAGTGTACTTGCTGAAATTTCCAAACTCACAAGAAAGATATGATTCCATAATGGGGAATCTTCCTTTACTTTTATTAGACTTATCTTATCAACCGAAGTGTCTATTGGCTCAACAAAGCCGACCTCACTAAGTCACAATATAATTATTATTATTATTATTAACCATATTAATTATCTTTTACTTTTATTATTAATCACATTAAGGTGGGGTCGACCTGTATCCTTTACATAACAATTTGGGTTACAGGCAGGTCTGACTCTTGAACAACATATAGCAAAGGATCTGATACACGCACTAGTGCTCATCCACTAGGGGCACATCCATAGGGATGTCATAGCTCTGGCTCATTGCATTACACAGAAGAACCAGATCTACACACGTTCACTTGTGCTCATCCATAGACACGTCCACTCTACAGATCTTCTTTCCCACTGCCTCACACAGGAGAATCATCTGGAGTTTTCTCGTCAACTCTGTTGCTCAGAGGAGGCTAACACATCATCTTCATTTCTGTTCACATGACGATGCACCTAGCACTTTGGGATTTCACACGTTCACCTTGTGCTCAGCCATAGGCACGTCCAAATCATCAGATCGCCTTTCCCATTGGATAATCATCTGGAGTTCTTCTCACTCTCTGAATGGAGGAGGTCATCCCTACGTTCCTAGCTCTGTCTTAGGCAGGAACCACATACCCTTCTTAAGGGCTTTCTCTCAGGTTTGTAAGCTGAGAGAAAGACTCACATAGCTGCAATGATCCACACCTCACAGGTTTGTAAGCTGGAGAATGTCTCACATAGCTGCATTCATCAACACTCCCTCTCAGCTAGGGAGGCATTCTTCATAATGTCAGGTCTCACACAGATGTACTCTGAATTTTGTTTTTGGCTGGAGTCATCAATACTCCCTCTTAATGAGGAAGGCATTTTTCACCAAGTTACTCTGGTGAAGATGTTCGTAATCTGCTCATGTGTAGGAAGGTACTGCATGTGTACGATTTTCCTCTGCATCATATCTCTGATATAAGGATATTTCATCTCATCGTGTTTCAATCCATCAGGAAACATTAGGTTCTCAAGGAGCTTTACACACGACTCTTGGTTATCATCATAATATCCATCTCATGGTCAAGTAAATCTGTCAAAAGCTTGTGAAGCTACATTGCTTCGCACACTTGATGCTATATACTCTACCTCTATGGTACTGAAGGTCACATAGTTTTGTTTCCTGCTGTATCAGGAAACCATGGCAAACTTTACGGTAGAACATCAACCGGATGTGCTCTCCCGATCCACTGTACTTTTGCTCAATTTGAGTAGGCATATCCTGCAAACTCAAGTTCACACTGGAGGCATATCTCAGGCCATATACAACTGTGCCTCGTTAATATCTCAATACATGTTTTGCTGTTGTCTAGTGAGTCTGTCTAAGCATATTTACTGCATGGCATGAATCAAGTCTGGTGTTAACTAGATACATCAGTGATCCAATCAGATGTGGATCAGTCTCGGTTGAATCATCATGAATCTTCTTCTTTAAACCCATCACGGTGGATTTTGCATTCTGTCATACTGAACTTATTTAATATTTTCACTATGTATTTTCCTTGACTCAAGAAAATCTTATCGGTCCTCTGTCATACTTCTTGTCCCAAGAAGTAGTGTATCATACTCAGATTCTTCATCTCGAATTCAGAAGTCAAGGATTACTTGTATTCAACAATAAGGCTTTTTGAATAAGTCATCAAAATTAGGCTCTCGTCACCAACACTGTTAATGATATAGGTTTGGATCAGCAACACTCTTGCTGAAATCCAAACTCATCAAGAATCTATCTATTTGATATAGTTTTGAACTCATGGATGGTAGTACGGATGGAAGTGCATTGGGTTTACTGGAACAAGTGTCTCATCATAGACAACTCCCTTTGTTTGTAAGAAATATTTGGCTATAGATTTCGTTTTGTATTTCTCAACACTTCCATCAGCGACATGCTTGATCTTATAGATCCACTTGGAAGTTATCATGGACTTCCCTTCTGGTCCCTGAATAATATCTTATACATCATTTTTTAAGATATATTGGTATTCTTCTGTTATGGCATCTTGCCATACTTGTTCTCCTGTTGCTTCTCTAAGACAAGGAGGCTCAACATCATGACGTGGCTCATGACTGAAGGATAGCTCGAAGATCTCTTTTTCTTTTTTCGGAATGTGCCTTGAGAGGCTTGTATGTTTCTCTGCCTCTTGCAGAGTGAGTCTAGGTAGCCCTTTTATGTCCTACTGCAATATCTCTGACCATATCAACTGGAGCAACTGGATCAATTGGAATAATGTTTGTCTCCCTCTGAACTGCTGAAGGGGGAGAAGGCATTGTCTCACTATTAATCTCCATCTGAGATTCTTTGGATTATGAAAAACTATCTCTTCTTCAAGGGCGACATCGTTTCTGCTTGTTCTTGTATGATGAACAAATTAAATATGGTTTGGACTCCCGTACCAGGGATAATGGTCCAAATCTTGAGAGCTCCCGTACTAGAAATAATATTCATCATTTATTTGAAAAATACAATCAACTATAAAATTAGAGATCAATTGATTTACCTAGTTGTAGTCATGTCCTTTTAGAGGAAGTACTCCTCTCTCTTCTCTTCACTCTTTTGAGGTGGATCTGGATCAATGTCAGCGTTGGAAGCATATTGTCTTCCCTTCTTCCTGGTTGGACAGTTTCTTGTAATGTGTCTATACTTGTCACATCTGAAGCATTGAATTTCTGAAACATCTTTTCTTTGATAACCTGGATTGGATGAAGACTTTTCACCCTTAAATGTTTGCCTGAAATTTCTTTTGAATTTTCCTCCCTTCTTTGTATGAAGTGCAAGAGCATGATTTTCTTCTGAGGAGTCTTCCACTCCTCTATTTCAAAGGTTGGTAGAGCTTCTCTTCCATTGATACTCTAAATGAAAGGTGTTAGCACTCTGTAAATTCTATCCGACTGAATAGACAAACGACAGAGGTAACTTTTTCAACCAACTTTAGAGTTGAGGCACTAGCCTGCTCAACTCAGAGAGGGCTCTCTCGTGTCACTTGCTATATCTATGGAAATCGGCAGCTAAGTTTGGTTTCTTTAGGGGATTTTTAATAAAGTTGTTGGCAAAGAAGGGGGGAACACTATGGGTTATGGAGTCAAAATTCTGAAAGTGAATGGAAACAATGTGTCAGCTGATAGAACTCTCCAGAGGACAAAGGCTAAATAAGGCGATGCATCTGAGTTATTCTTGAAATAAAAAGATGTGTAGGAAGATAAAGAAAACAAATAACTGCATCAGAGCATTGCTGAAATGAATTCTGAATAAGTTAAGAAGACAATCACATAGTTTAAATTGCTTAAGCCAAGAGCATCATAGGACGAATTCTGGGCCTTTAAAATCTCCAATTTAAATAGAATAAAATGTAAATGAAATGACAGGCTATAGGAAATACATACGATGAAAGGAAACAAAGCTCATATCACCATCCGTTAGAATCTTTTCATAGAGACTTCAAAATCTTCCGCATTTGTATTCAATTCAGATTCAAAAAATTTACAAACATAGTTTTATACAACCAAAAAGGTGCTCTTGCACTTCTGCCAACATTAGCTAATTCAAGTCTCTTAGTACTTGTACAATTTGATAAAAAATAATTGAAATTGAAATGTTTCAGCTTCTGTAACAGTTTCGGATGTTAGTTTCGGTATACAAAACGACTTACAATCATAGCAAAAAAGAAACATTTCAACATCATGAATAGTCTCTCTGACCGCCCGGCTGTTTCCGCTACATCTGTTCTGCCCTGTGCTTTTGTTGGATCTGCAAGATTGGTGACAGCTGGAGATCATCTGTTGGTTTCGGGGATGTGGCATTTTGTCTTACCCAACCGCACACGTTCTTTCCATTGCGCATCAGAGGGGATTTCGTAATCCATCATTTCTTTAATCAAAATTTCTAGGTCGATGCACGTTGTGTAGGACATGATTGGCATGCTGACTTTCACTGTTTTGAACTTGTTCAGAATTTCGAAATCGGTAGCTAAATGTTCTACCAAGCTAGGGCCTTTCAGACTTTCTTCCATATCTTCAAACCTAGAATGGTCCATCCTGCATTGCATGAGAAGAGTGTGATAATCTTCCTGCTTGTATAGTGAGCCTTTACTGTCCCAGAATGAGGGGAGGCCTTTAGCAAACAATTGTTCAAAGGCGTCTTTAAACTCCTTTATGCTATGGTCCATTTGCACAGCTTTCTTCTGGATCGATCTGAGCAGGTTGTGTTTGGCAATGATTCTCCTGGCTGAAATGATTAAAGCGGTCCTGTCTTTCACACCGATGGTCTGAAGATCGGCAGTTGGTATAGCATTTAGTAAGTCGATGGCATTTTGGGCCCATTCCGAGGGCTTCTTTGCTAATACTTCATTTACAACAACGCATTTGTTCCGAGCTGTAGTAGCCATGTTGTCTTTGTCGTTGATAAAATTTAGATAAATTCAGAACTTAGCAACCTCCGCAGCAATCGCGTCCCATATTACATGTTTGTCTCCCTGCAGTAGCGTTTTTCCCTTCAATCTAGTTTTTAGCTTGTTCACTCTTTCCTACAGGTCTTGGTTCTCTCTGTGGAGTTGAGCTAATTTCTCATCCTTCACCTTCATCTCTTGTTTCAACTTTTCTAAGTTTTCTTTGAGATTCTTGATCTCACCTGTTTTCAAACTTATCTGGGACATAGCTTGAACTAACCCCTTAGCACTCAATCCAACCTCTACATTAGCAGGCACGATAATTTCCATATCTGATGTTGTTGCCTGCATTTGTGACCAACTTTCTTTCTCTTTCTCCAATTGCAACACTTTAGCTTTATAGTCTAGGGCCTCTTGTCTGAAGGTTTCCTTTTCTTGCTCCAAAGCAGTTAACTCTGCTATTTGTGGATGGTCTGTAGGTGACATCTTCAATCTTTTCTTCAAACTTTGGATCATTTTGTCTTTTTCGTCCAGAGAGGCTTTCACCCCTTGTGGACCTTCAGACTCTAATCTCTTTACCTACGTCATCCAAGCTTTGCTGGACACCTTTTCTTGTTTCAGTTGTCCATCTAGTTTCAATGCATGTGTTGTCAACCTTGCAACCTTCAGAGTTAAGTTTAGGTAATCAGCGTACAACATATTACTGACATTTCTGTGGAATTTTACTTTGTTAGGAGCACCGATGTTCTCATAGTGTACCTTGAACTCGGATACCTTATCATTATCGACCACTGCAATGATGAATGTATTTTTCTCAACATCTCTGACTGAGAGTAGGTGAGCTTTACGCTGAGATGTCCCTTCTACTTCGAGCAAAAGCTCCTTTATCTCACTATTGGCCATACTCCCTTTCATGGCATATTAATGTAGCAAGTCTTCCTTAGATTGATAAACTGTCCCAGGAGTCTGGCCAAATACATGTTTCCTGTTGCTGAAAACCTTCATGCTGCCTTCGTTTTGTGGTTTGTTTTCAGGATTGATTTCTTCGTTCTGGAACGTAGTCTCTGCCATCTCCATGCACGTCTTTTCTTTCTGTTCTTCCTCTTCCAAGTCAACAATTGGAGAGGGTGATGTGGCTCTCTTTTTCTTGAGGGTGTCTTGTTGGCTGCTAGCCCCTAGGGCTTCTGAACTACTTCTCTTATTGAAGATGCTTATTTTAGGAGCCTTGATAATCAACCTAGGTGAGGGTTTTTGTGCTGAGCTTTGTTGAAAAGTAAGCTCTGTCTGTTTTGCTTGATCATGCAGCTTGATGACCTCCATTTCTATGTAGGTCTCTAGATTGGCCAATTTATCTAGTTCTTCAACGTGCTCGTGTTCATAAGGGCCTTGTCTGCTTGCCAAT
Organism: Picea engelmannii; assembly: GCA_009831015.1. Classification (NCBI taxonomy): domain Eukaryota; kingdom Viridiplantae; phylum Streptophyta; class Pinopsida; order Pinales; family Pinaceae; genus Picea; species Picea engelmannii. The sequence continues at coordinate 367,221 of ML779661.1, forward strand.
CTCCTCTTTGATATAATCTGATGTGGATCATATCTTCTTTCTTGCAACTGTGTGAACCCAAATTCATTGAGTTTGGATTGAACCTGAGGCAAACAAGACTTGCTCTTCACCACAAAAGGACCTACCACGAACGAGAATTTCAGATTAGAAGCCTTGTGAGCCTTGAGGAAATGCTCAGTCTCTGAGATGACCCTTTGTCTTATAAATTCCAAAGCAAATATCTTGGGAGTCAGAAAAACTGGTAAAAGGTGAGGTCCTTCTTGGCATCTGTATACCCAAATCACGGTGGACTGAGTGAAAAACATCCAGTCTCCTATCATATTTTCCGGACTCGGCTGCAACGAACTCTTCATCTCTTCTAGGACTCTTGGCAAATCTGAACCGAAAATGAGACTGTATATCCTGGACATGATCTTGTTGATGAAGATGAGAATGGTGATCTTTTTACACTCGGTCGAAATAAATGTAGCCTCAGGAAGCTCGGTGTTGTTAGATCCCATAAACATCCTCAATAGGTGAGAATAGTATCTGAAATGTCTTAACGAGCTGAAATTAACCAGCTGTTGATGTATATTCTCCGCAATAAACTCATCAAAACTGACACGGACTAACTGCCCAAACAGGAAGAAAATCAACAGGAACCCTAGCATAACCTCTGCCACAAACTTGTCATTGTCTAGACCTAGAATCTGACTCAGCAGAGAACAAGCACACTGGACTTCAACGATCATGACGCTTATACTGACAGGCAAGGACGAACTCTCTGAATAATGTTCAGGTTTGACTATGGTTTGCAGAAATAGGGTTTTTACCTCGGGCAAGCATTCTCTATAAATCGTAATCATTCTCTGTTCCTCAAAGGGTTC
>ML779661.1:368186-379024 GCA_009831015.1 Picea engelmannii
CCCCTAGTGTTTATAAAGTGGTTTTAACCACTCCTAGAAGAAGTCGGCCCTACTAAGTGAAGAGACATAACCCTAGCGCCTCCTCAACTAGTATTTATATGTGAGGATGGTGCCTCACTTATACACACTCACACTCACTCATCCAGTGTGCATATCTTGAAGGTAGTTGCAATTGTAGGAGAAAGGAGAAGAGAGACGCATGCTCAGTCTTGGTTTATTCTTTGTGTTTTGGTCTTAGTCTTGGCATTGTATTGGCAATCTATTATTGAGGAAGTTTTTGCTGGGTTTTCTCCCCCATGAGGGTTTCCCAGGATAAAATGCTGCGTATAGAGCATCTTTCACTAGGTATCTAGCCGTCACTGTTGCCGTACAAGAAAATTAGGGCTTTTCACTTAAGAGGAATTTTTAACCAAAAGCTATCTTGGCAAGTGCACCTTGCCCTAGCGCATCTTTTGGTAGCTTGAGAAAACTTTTCTAGTGGCCAGATTCTCTGGAAAGTCAAACCCTAGTTTTGACTGGTACCAAAAAACCAGAAAACCAGAACCAGTACTAGAAGTACCAGTCCAAAATTGCGTAGGTCAAGTTTCAAGGGGTAAAACTTGGAATTTTTTGAAACAGTCAGCTCCAACAAACTTGCCTCAACGCAATGCATCTCCTGGTAAGCTTAGTTTCAATTTTTGAGCATTTTCATTTTTTGGTCATTTTCTTAGCTCCAGGTCAAGATGTCTGCAAGCACCAAGCTTGTTGACAAGCTAGAAGGTGTGGAAAATTTTCGTGCCTGGAAGTACAAAATTGGACTCATTCTTGAAGAGAATGACCTTGCAAAATTCATAAAAGAAAATGTACCGAAACCCGAAGAAAATGCAATCAAAGAAAAGTACAAGAAGGATATGATTAAGGCTAAAAGAATAATTGCAGATTTCGTTAAAGACCACTTGATCCCTCAAGTATCTTCAAAGAATACTCCAAAAGATATGTTTGATGCCTTAACCAGTATGTATGAAGGAAAGAACATCAACCGGAAGATGAACTTGAGAACCCAACTCAAGAATACAAAGATGCAGAAAAGAGAAACAGTCCAAGACTATTTCTCTAGGGTTTCTCAATTCAAGGAAAAATTAGATGCAATTGGAGACAACTTAGATGAAGATGAACTCATAATGACAACTCTTAATGGTCTCACAAGACCTTGGGATGCCTTCATCCAAACTATTTGTCCAAGAAAAGAGAAACTCCTATTTGATAGTTTATGGGAAGAATGTGTTCAAGAAGAAGCAAGAGTGGCCAACCGAGAAGCCGTCCTATTAAGAGATGAAGATCAAGCCCTAGCTGCTCATTCTAAAGGAGGAAAGAAAAAGTCTAATTTTCAAAAGGAGACCCACCTTCATAAAGAACTCAGGAAAAAATTCTTTGAAACAATTGCGAAAAGGAACTCAGGAAATCAAGCTAGAAAGCTTGCTTCCTTAGGATCTTTTTCTGCTGTTTTAGAGCAGCAAGTTAGAAGCACTTAATTGCCAAATTTGTATAATGAAAGCACTTAGAAAAGACTACCTTTTATCCCTTAGAAATTTAGAGGAAAAACTTGATAAAAGAAGCCTTTTTCCTACACTAGATCTAGATTTTTATAATGGAAACTTTAAGTATAAAATCAGATCTAACTTTTCCTATGTACGCAAAATAGAAACTAAAAATTTTATATTAAAAATAAGATTCATATACTTGCATACAAAATTTAAGGTAACCAAAGAAATTATGCTTTTTGAGAAAGAGAGAAGGAAGATTTCAAAGCCTTGGAATCCTTGGGCAATGTGGGGTCTTCTTGATGGATCAAAGGGGGTCTTTTGTCTTTCTTTAAAGCTTGAAGCAAAGGTAAGTGCAACCAATGCCCAACCTCCTCTTCAAGTTGTGAGAACCAGCAAACTTGGAAATTTCTTGCCAACAAACTATTAGTAGAATGGTGCTTTTTACACAAGAAGCTTTAAAATAGCATAAACATCAACATAAATGGATATGCAATACAAAACATCACATGCAAGAAAACAATAACATTATAAAACAACCTAGCTCTTCTAATCTTACTCTACTTGGAGACAACTCCACCTGAAGGCCACAAACTAGTAATTAAAACAAGAACACAAAGAAAATTACCTCACAATTAAGCACAATTTGACAAATGAGATCCACACATGAAGCTTGATCACCAAAAGTAGCCTCCAAAGCCTTTTATTCCAATAGTGAAAGATAATACAATAGCAAATTACAATAGAATTCTTCTCAAAGCTCCAACTAACTCAAGCAAATGGGAGAGAGCTCGATAAAAAGGGAGAGGGGCGCACCACTTGGTAGCATAAACCATGACAAGTGTAGAGAGTGGGGCCTCCACCTCTCTTACCAAAGCTCAACTCGCCACATGTGATCCAAAGGAGAGAGGGGAAGGCACCACCTCTCAATAGGTAGGCACACTTCCTCTTGAGGGCACCACATATCCAAGAGAGGGGCACACCTCCTCTTGGAGCTCTCTCCTAACTCAAGAGAACTTCGACTTAAACTAACCCCTAACACCTCATTTTCCAACAAGACTTAGTTGTTAATTTTTCAATAGACTAGGTTAAGCATGAAGTTTATTCCATTTTATCATTTAACCATAACCATAAATGTTGCAGCAATCAAGATCACAAGAAGAAGCACCATGCACAAGAACACAAAATGTATCCTGGGAAACCCTTCTCAACAAGGGAAAAAAACCTAGCCAATTCCTTTGCTATATTCTTCAAGAGAAAGACCTTCACCTCCAAGAAAGACTTAGCACACAAGAGGGTGCTTAAACCCTAGAACTCTAGCCCCCAAGATAGGTGCGCACCTTTTCCCAAAGAAGTGTACTTGCTGAAATTTCCAAACTCACAAGAAAGATATGATTCCATAATGGGGAATCTTCCTTTACTTTTATTAGACTTATCTTATCAACCGAAGTGTCTATTGGCTCAACAAAGCCGACCTCACTAAGTCACAATATAATTATTATTATTATTATTAACCATATTAATTATCTTTTACTTTTATTATTAATCACATTAAGGTGGGGTCGACCTGTATCCTTTACATAACAATTTGGGTTACAGGCAGGTCTGACTCTTGAACAACATATAGCAAAGGATCTGATACACGCACTAGTGCTCATCCACTAGGGGCACATCCATAGGGATGTCATAGCTCTGGCTCATTGCATTACACAGAAGAACCAGATCTACACACGTTCACTTGTGCTCATCCATAGACACGTCCACTCTACAGATCTTCTTTCCCACTGCCTCACACAGGAGAATCATCTGGAGTTTTCTCGTCAACTCTGTTGCTCAGAGGAGGCTAACACATCATCTTCATTTCTGTTCACATGACGATGCACCTAGCACTTTGGGATTTCACACGTTCACCTTGTGCTCAGCCATAGGCACGTCCAAATCATCAGATCGCCTTTCCCATTGGATAATCATCTGGAGTTCTTCTCACTCTCTGAATGGAGGAGGTCATCCCTACGTTCCTAGCTCTGTCTTAGGCAGGAACCACATACCCTTCTTAAGGGCTTTCTCTCAGGTTTGTAAGCTGAGAGAAAGACTCACATAGCTGCAATGATCCACACCTCACAGGTTTGTAAGCTGGAGAATGTCTCACATAGCTGCATTCATCAACACTCCCTCTCAGCTAGGGAGGCATTCTTCATAATGTCAGGTCTCACACAGATGTACTCTGAATTTTGTTTTTGGCTGGAGTCATCAATACTCCCTCTTAATGAGGAAGGCATTTTTCACCAAGTTACTCTGGTGAAGATGTTCGTAATCTGCTCATGTGTAGGAAGGTACTGCATGTGTACGATTTTCCTCTGCATCATATCTCTGATATAAGGATATTTCATCTCATCGTGTTTCAATCCATCAGGAAACATTAGGTTCTCAAGGAGCTTTACACACGACTCTTGGTTATCATCATAATATCCATCTCATGGTCAAGTAAATCTGTCAAAAGCTTGTGAAGCTACATTGCTTCGCACACTTGATGCTATATACTCTACCTCTATGGTACTGAAGGTCACATAGTTTTGTTTCCTGCTGTATCAGGAAACCATGGCAAACTTTACGGTAGAACATCAACCGGATGTGCTCTCCCGATCCACTGTACTTTTGCTCAATTTGAGTAGGCATATCCTGCAAACTCAAGTTCACACTGGAGGCATATCTCAGGCCATATACAACTGTGCCTCGTTAATATCTCAATACATGTTTTGCTGTTGTCTAGTGAGTCTGTCTAAGCATATTTACTGCATGGCATGAATCAAGTCTGGTGTTAACTAGATACATCAGTGATCCAATCAGATGTGGATCAGTCTCGGTTGAATCATCATGAATCTTCTTCTTTAAACCCATCACGGTGGATTTTGCATTCTGTCATACTGAACTTATTTAATATTTTCACTATGTATTTTCCTTGACTCAAGAAAATCTTATCGGTCCTCTGTCATACTTCTTGTCCCAAGAAGTAGTGTATCATACTCAGATTCTTCATCTCGAATTCAGAAGTCAAGGATTACTTGTATTCAACAATAAGGCTTTTTGAATAAGTCATCAAAATTAGGCTCTCGTCACCAACACTGTTAATGATATAGGTTTGGATCAGCAACACTCTTGCTGAAATCCAAACTCATCAAGAATCTATCTATTTGATATAGTTTTGAACTCATGGATGGTAGTACGGATGGAAGTGCATTGGGTTTACTGGAACAAGTGTCTCATCATAGACAACTCCCTTTGTTTGTAAGAAATATTTGGCTATAGATTTCGTTTTGTATTTCTCAACACTTCCATCAGCGACATGCTTGATCTTATAGATCCACTTGGAAGTTATCATGGACTTCCCTTCTGGTCCCTGAATAATATCTTATACATCATTTTTTAAGATATATTGGTATTCTTCTGTTATGGCATCTTGCCATACTTGTTCTCCTGTTGCTTCTCTAAGACAAGGAGGCTCAACATCATGACGTGGCTCATGACTGAAGGATAGCTCGAAGATCTCTTTTTCTTTTTTCGGAATGTGCCTTGAGAGGCTTGTATGTTTCTCTGCCTCTTGCAGAGTGAGTCTAGGTAGCCCTTTTATGTCCTACTGCAATATCTCTGACCATATCAACTGGAGCAACTGGATCAATTGGAATAATGTTTGTCTCCCTCTGAACTGCTGAAGGGGGAGAAGGCATTGTCTCACTATTAATCTCCATCTGAGATTCTTTGGATTATGAAAAACTATCTCTTCTTCAAGGGCGACATCGTTTCTGCTTGTTCTTGTATGATGAACAAATTAAATATGGTTTGGACTCCCGTACCAGGGATAATGGTCCAAATCTTGAGAGCTCCCGTACTAGAAATAATATTCATCATTTATTTGAAAAATACAATCAACTATAAAATTAGAGATCAATTGATTTACCTAGTTGTAGTCATGTCCTTTTAGAGGAAGTACTCCTCTCTCTTCTCTTCACTCTTTTGAGGTGGATCTGGATCAATGTCAGCGTTGGAAGCATATTGTCTTCCCTTCTTCCTGGTTGGACAGTTTCTTGTAATGTGTCTATACTTGTCACATCTGAAGCATTGAATTTCTGAAACATCTTTTCTTTGATAACCTGGATTGGATGAAGACTTTTCACCCTTAAATGTTTGCCTGAAATTTCTTTTGAATTTTCCTCCCTTCTTTGTATGAAGTGCAAGAGCATGATTTTCTTCTGAGGAGTCTTCCACTCCTCTATTTCAAAGGTTGGTAGAGCTTCTCTTCCATTGATACTCTAAATGAAAGGTGTTAGCACTCTGTAAATTCTATCCGACTGAATAGACAAACGACAGAGGTAACTTTTTCAACCAACTTTAGAGTTGAGGCACTAGCCTGCTCAACTCAGAGAGGGCTCTCTCGTGTCACTTGCTATATCTATGGAAATCGGCAGCTAAGTTTGGTTTCTTTAGGGGATTTTTAATAAAGTTGTTGGCAAAGAAGGGGGGAACACTATGGGTTATGGAGTCAAAATTCTGAAAGTGAATGGAAACAATGTGTCAGCTGATAGAACTCTCCAGAGGACAAAGGCTAAATAAGGCGATGCATCTGAGTTATTCTTGAAATAAAAAGATGTGTAGGAAGATAAAGAAAACAAATAACTGCATCAGAGCATTGCTGAAATGAATTCTGAATAAGTTAAGAAGACAATCACATAGTTTAAATTGCTTAAGCCAAGAGCATCATAGGACGAATTCTGGGCCTTTAAAATCTCCAATTTAAATAGAATAAAATGTAAATGAAATGACAGGCTATAGGAAATACATACGATGAAAGGAAACAAAGCTCATATCACCATCCGTTAGAATCTTTTCATAGAGACTTCAAAATCTTCCGCATTTGTATTCAATTCAGATTCAAAAAATTTACAAACATAGTTTTATACAACCAAAAAGGTGCTCTTGCACTTCTGCCAACATTAGCTAATTCAAGTCTCTTAGTACTTGTACAATTTGATAAAAAATAATTGAAATTGAAATGTTTCAGCTTCTGTAACAGTTTCGGATGTTAGTTTCGGTATACAAAACGACTTACAATCATAGCAAAAAAGAAACATTTCAACATCATGAATAGTCTCTCTGACCGCCCGGCTGTTTCCGCTACATCTGTTCTGCCCTGTGCTTTTGTTGGATCTGCAAGATTGGTGACAGCTGGAGATCATCTGTTGGTTTCGGGGATGTGGCATTTTGTCTTACCCAACCGCACACGTTCTTTCCATTGCGCATCAGAGGGGATTTCGTAATCCATCATTTCTTTAATCAAAATTTCTAGGTCGATGCACGTTGTGTAGGACATGATTGGCATGCTGACTTTCACTGTTTTGAACTTGTTCAGAATTTCGAAATCGGTAGCTAAATGTTCTACCAAGCTAGGGCCTTTCAGACTTTCTTCCATATCTTCAAACCTAGAATGGTCCATCCTGCATTGCATGAGAAGAGTGTGATAATCTTCCTGCTTGTATAGTGAGCCTTTACTGTCCCAGAATGAGGGGAGGCCTTTAGCAAACAATTGTTCAAAGGCGTCTTTAAACTCCTTTATGCTATGGTCCATTTGCACAGCTTTCTTCTGGATCGATCTGAGCAGGTTGTGTTTGGCAATGATTCTCCTGGCTGAAATGATTAAAGCGGTCCTGTCTTTCACACCGATGGTCTGAAGATCGGCAGTTGGTATAGCATTTAGTAAGTCGATGGCATTTTGGGCCCATTCCGAGGGCTTCTTTGCTAATACTTCATTTACAACAACGCATTTGTTCCGAGCTGTAGTAGCCATGTTGTCTTTGTCGTTGATAAAATTTAGATAAATTCAGAACTTAGCAACCTCCGCAGCAATCGCGTCCCATATTACATGTTTGTCTCCCTGCAGTAGCGTTTTTCCCTTCAATCTAGTTTTTAGCTTGTTCACTCTTTCCTACAGGTCTTGGTTCTCTCTGTGGAGTTGAGCTAATTTCTCATCCTTCACCTTCATCTCTTGTTTCAACTTTTCTAAGTTTTCTTTGAGATTCTTGATCTCACCTGTTTTCAAACTTATCTGGGACATAGCTTGAACTAACCCCTTAGCACTCAATCCAACCTCTACATTAGCAGGCACGATAATTTCCATATCTGATGTTGTTGCCTGCATTTGTGACCAACTTTCTTTCTCTTTCTCCAATTGCAACACTTTAGCTTTATAGTCTAGGGCCTCTTGTCTGAAGGTTTCCTTTTCTTGCTCCAAAGCAGTTAACTCTGCTATTTGTGGATGGTCTGTAGGTGACATCTTCAATCTTTTCTTCAAACTTTGGATCATTTTGTCTTTTTCGTCCAGAGAGGCTTTCACCCCTTGTGGACCTTCAGACTCTAATCTCTTTACCTACGTCATCCAAGCTTTGCTGGACACCTTTTCTTGTTTCAGTTGTCCATCTAGTTTCAATGCATGTGTTGTCAACCTTGCAACCTTCAGAGTTAAGTTTAGGTAATCAGCGTACAACATATTACTGACATTTCTGTGGAATTTTACTTTGTTAGGAGCACCGATGTTCTCATAGTGTACCTTGAACTCGGATACCTTATCATTATCGACCACTGCAATGATGAATGTATTTTTCTCAACATCTCTGACTGAGAGTAGGTGAGCTTTACGCTGAGATGTCCCTTCTACTTCGAGCAAAAGCTCCTTTATCTCACTATTGGCCATACTCCCTTTCATGGCATATTAATGTAGCAAGTCTTCCTTAGATTGATAAACTGTCCCAGGAGTCTGGCCAAATACATGTTTCCTGTTGCTGAAAACCTTCATGCTGCCTTCGTTTTGTGGTTTGTTTTCAGGATTGATTTCTTCGTTCTGGAACGTAGTCTCTGCCATCTCCATGCACGTCTTTTCTTTCTGTTCTTCCTCTTCCAAGTCAACAATTGGAGAGGGTGATGTGGCTCTCTTTTTCTTGAGGGTGTCTTGTTGGCTGCTAGCCCCTAGGGCTTCTGAACTACTTCTCTTATTGAAGATGCTTATTTTAGGAGCCTTGATAATCAACCTAGGTGAGGGTTTTTGTGCTGAGCTTTGTTGAAAAGTAAGCTCTGTCTGTTTTGCTTGATCATGCAGCTTGATGACCTCCATTTCTATGTAGGTCTCTAGATTGGCCAATTTATCTAGTTCTTCAACGTGCTCGTGTTCATAAGGGCCTTGTCTGCTTGCCAATCTCCTCTTTGATATAATCTGATGTGGATCATATCTTCTTTCTTGCAACTGTGTGAACCCAAATTCATTGAGTTTGGATTGAACCTGAGGCAAACAAGACTTGCTCTTCACCACAAAAGGACCTACCACGAACGAGAATTTCAGATTAGAAGCCTTGTGAGCCTTGAGGAAATGCTCAGTCTCTGAGATGACCCTTTGTCTTATAAATTCCAAAGCAAATATCTTGGGAGTCAGAAAAACTGGTAAAAGGTGAGGTCCTTCTTGGCATCTGTATACCCAAATCACGGTGGACTGAGTGAAAAACATCCAGTCTCCTATCATATTTTCCGGACTCGGCTGCAACGAACTCTTCATCTCTTCTAGGACTCTTGGCAAATCTGAACCGAAAATGAGACTGTATATCCTGGACATGATCTTGTTGATGAAGATGAGAATGGTGATCTTTTTACACTCGGTCGAAATAAATGTAGCCTCAGGAAGCTCGGTGTTGTTAGATCCCATAAACATCCTCAATAGGTGAGAATAGTATCTGAAATGTCTTAACGAGCTGAAATTAACCAGCTGTTGATGTATATTCTCCGCAATAAACTCATCAAAACTGACACGGACTAACTGCCCAAACAGGAAGAAAATCAACAGGAACCCTAGCATAACCTCTGCCACAAACTTGTCATTGTCTAGACCTAGAATCTGACTCAGCAGAGAACAAGCACACTGGACTTCAACGATCATGACGCTTATACTGACAGGCAAGGACGAACTCTCTGAATAATGTTCAGGTTTGACTATGGTTTGCAGAAATAGGGTTTTTACCTCGGGCAAGCATTCTCTATAAATCGTAATCATTCTCTGTTCCTCAAAGGGTTCTGACACTATAGGGGAGGCGTCTAGTATATATAGCGCATGTCAGAGAGAGGGACCATCTACTTTACACATGACTTCTGACCCTAATTTGTTTAAGATGACTCTTTCTCTCTGGGAATATCGCTCTGCACACCAGCTCACAAATTTAGGGAATGGGAAAATTGTTTCGACAACATAAGGGGCGAAGGAGGCTTGAGCCGTGTCAAGAAAGGATATGTGGGATCCAACGTTGTTCAGCAAATTCGCCTTAGACACAGAAACAGGCGAGACTGTTGTCACTGTGTCGAAAATGTCAGAATCTCTGTCAATTAGGGCATCCTCTTTGGAGGAAATATCTGGTTCACTCACGGATAAAACAACAGGATTGGCAGCCATTGTGAAGAATACCTGATAAGCGGTGAGAAAACTGGTCTGGTTTGGTTCTGAATTTCGAAATTTGAATGGAGGCTTTGTGCCAAATCTTCGAACGTTCGACTGCTTCAAATACTCATAGAATAATGTCCGGGGTTCCTCCTTTTATGGGCATCAATTACCGTCGGGGTTTGGAGAAAAGCGGTTTTGGATGAACCACCTTTAGCCCCGATGTGTCTCAGAGGACGCCATGTATCCATGATTTAAACCAGGGCAGTTTTCGCCGGTCCCCCCTCTATCAGCTAATTCTCGTGCTACTTCAATCGCCGAAAGACACCTCGGCCGTTGATCCGGGTCGCTTCAAGATCTATGGTCCCTGTTATCGCACGGTTTGTAGGAAAGGTTGGAAAGCTTGAGTCAAGGCTTGAAACCGGCATAACAGGAGCTTCCCCACCCACTGTCACCTCGATGGGGAGCTCTTTCTATTTAGGAGGGCAAGTCCAAGGGAGACGTCCCTAAGGCAATCTGGTTAAAGAAAGGCCAAGTCAAGGAAACCCCTTTCACAGATTGCTGCCTAAAGGGAGATAGTCAAGAAGATAAGACCACTGATGATGCACCTGTTTGCGAGACAAAACAAAGGAAACTAGAATGTGCTTGCAGTGGGTTAGTACTTCATGAAATCAATGACTATCTTCAAAAGTATATATGAGCAATGAATAGATATAATTATTGACGAAGTCAATGATTATCAAACAAAGGGAAAAGTCACTTCTTCAATAAGTATATCAAGAGCATTCAATGTGTACAATTAAACCATGTATCATATCATTAATGCAATAAACATATCAAATTAGCTCATATAC